>JAWDJE010000005.1:195650000-195945000 GCA_035047345.1 Bradypodion ventrale
CAAGCTGCTATAAGACTCCAAATATTCAAGTACATTTTAAAACAAATTCCAAATGGTCCTTACACATATAATAAAAGTTGTCTTTCTTTTTATAGAAAAATGTCACTCAGGCATTTAATTAAATCTTCAAAAATAGATTAATTATAATTGAAAATGTAAAAGTATAGTTTGGGCTTTTTTTCTAAGGAAATCTAAATTAACATAGTTAATGAAATTACATCTTTTTGCTTTGTCAGGAAACTCAATCCCTTCCACAACTCTCCACTTGAAAAACAAATAATCTGGCCAAGCAAATGATCTCCCTTTTTTTCACCCAGGGACTGTGAAAGCTATTAAGGCAAATTCCGGCAAACTACATCCTCACTACTTTATGAGTGAACTTTTAACACCTTTTAAAATGCTGCTTAGCTTTGGAAAATTAGTGATTGTACTTTTTATATGCTACAGAGACTTTAACTATGCAAGCTAGAAACAGGGATTTTGTTATTTGCCTTTAAAAAACAATGTAAAAACCTTGCTTTTTCATAGAGGCCATTTCAAACAATTGCCTCAATGTAATGCTAAACAATGTTGCTTGAGGTGTGTTGTGGACAGTTCTTCCTTGTGGATACAAGAATTACACAAAATGCCATATGATGTCTCAAGTTGACCCTATTAAGCACAATAAAACTGACACAGGCCATGATAAATGGGTTCACTTGAACTTTCCACTTGAACTTCACCACCAGGACAGAGTGGAACTAAGGAAGAAAAATATTTCCAGAATTTCTACAATAATTTTTTTTAAAAAAACATTTGTTTTCTTTTTAAATAAATAATTATCTTTTTAAAGAAACAGATTTAAAAAATTTCAAAAACCTTACAGAAACCTATGAAGAAACTCTGAGATTGCAGCCATGAAATAAAAGGGTGACTAATTCTTGGGAAGCAAGCTATGAGAAATTTGGGCAACAGTTAAAAATTGGGACATCACCTTGCAAACAAAAGTCTGCATAGTCAAAGCAATGGTATTTCCGGTAGTGATGTATGGTTGTGAGAGCTGGACCATAAGGAAAGTTGAGCGCAGAAGAATAGATGTCTTTGAGATGTGGTGCTAGAGGAGAATTTTGAGAGTACCCTGGACAGCGAGAAGAACAAATAGGTTGATCTTAGAAGAAATCAACCCTGACTGCTCCTTAGAAGGACAAATAGTAAAGATGAAGCGAAAGTACTTTGGACATCAAATGAGAAGAGAGGGTTCACTTGAGAAAGCCTTGTTGCTGGGAAAGGTGGAGGGTAAAAGAAGGGAATGAGATGGCTAGATGGTATTGTAGATGCAATGGGCACAAAGCTGGGTGGGCTGAGGAGGATGATAGAGGATAGGGGTGCCTGGCATGTGGTGGTCCATGGGGTTGCAACAACAATAACAACAACACATCATATCTCCTTGATCGTTCTTTTCTTTCTGTAATACAGCTATATGCCATTTCTTACTACCAACTTTTCCCCTGAGAGATTCCTCATTTTAACACATTTGTGGCTGGTGGGTATAACAGTCTTCTCTCCATACTGAAAATCACTGTACCAATATAACCTGGTGAGCATGGAAGGATAAATATTTTATTTCAATTGAGTGTTGCAAAACTTTCTAAAATTTGCAAAACACGTAGTTGAGATGTTTGGGGGGGGGAGAGGTTCAAAACATCTAGGTGTGGAAGAAAACAAAACAGATGTCATCTCATGAATCAAAAGCAAACTAGTGGCACAAAACAACAACAGCAGTCCTATGAATATATTCATTCCTCAATGTATTTCAAAAGATCAGGCTTATTTACTTGTCTGCCGTTTACTGCCAGAAACATGCATCAATGAGGACCTATGTTTGGCTAATGGTCCGTCCAACCAGAGCGGACCGGAGAGGCTCTCTAATTGTTCCATCAGCCAGAGGGGCTCGCCTCTCTGGCACAAGGAGGAGAGCCTTCTCCGTGTCTGCACCGGCCCTCTGGAACCTCCTGCCAACAGAGCTACGTCTCCGGACGGAATTGCTGCCTTTCAGAAAAGAACTTAAAACCTGGCTGGCGGGTCAAGTGTGGGGTGCAGGTGGAAGGGTAAACTCCATTGGGTGGTTGGTGTAGAAGAACTCTTCCCCATGATGCCTTTGGATCCTGCAGCCCTTGTTTTTAGGGGGTGGGTAGTTTTAACTGTTTTTAACATGTGTTTTTTAATTTTTATTGTGAACCGCCCTGAGTTGGCTTTGGCCGAGTGAGCGGTATATAAATGTGACAATTAAATTAAATTAAATTAAATTAAATTAAATGACAAAGCCAAAAAAGTGGGTTCCTTTTGGCAGTCCAGGGTTTGATCGGGACATGAAAGAAGAAGACCCGGCTGCGGAGCATCATGGCGGACTGACCGGTATCGTTTTCCGTTTGTTCTGAAGGGAGAGCCGCTTAAAAGCGGGAAAGGAGGTATTTTGGAGTTGCGTTTTGGGCTCAAAAGTATATTAAACGGAGTGTGAGATCAATATCTTCGGCCAGGTTAATTTGGAGGGTAAAATATAGAGAGGTTGCCGAGAAACCAAAGATCTTTTGGCTGGGGACAAGTTGTTATTCTTTCTCTGCAAGAGCTTGGGGCGTGCTTCCTCTCAGGCTCGAAAGGTTTCGAGAATGAAAAGACTGACTGACTGACTGAGTTTACCGGTCTCTGCAGTTTTGGGATACAAAACTATTTGAAAAAGAAAGGAAGAAAGGAGAATTAAGAACTTTCTCTTTAAGCCTTAAGTTTTGGAATATTGAATACTGAAACTTTGGAGATTAAAAGTCGGACAGTGGGATTTAACAAGAGGACTTAAACAAACACTCAACTTCGCAGATTCTCATGCTCAAGGACAGCCTGAGGTAACTCGGGGCTGTCTCTGCAGGGGAGCGAGGTATGAGTGTGGAACTAAGAAGACTTGCTAATCACTCAGTCTTTGTTATTTAATTGCGGAACTAAGAAACTGATGTTGAAACAATCCCATGCCCAGGCTGTTTGATCAGGCTGTTTGAAATGTGCCAGCAATCTAAGAGATACTTCGAGACCGAAAGGCTGGAAGACCTCTATCTTCGGGGAATATAAACAATTAAACATACAGCGAAACCTGGGGTTTAAGAGGTTTAAAGAGGAATGAAAGGAATATAAGAAACTGAGAGGAACGGAAAGTACAGTAGATAAAAGCGGGGCACAGACACTGAGTGGAGCAAGGTGAGGGATCCCGGAGCTCCAAAAGAGACTGAGGCTAACAGAACCAACAGAATTAAAATATTACAGTAAAAGACTCTCTTTTTTCTGGATTACAAGGACGGGACTGTGGCTATAAGAAGGCAGTAAAGAAACAGTGAATATTGGATTATCGGACTATTGGATTCCCAGCGGTTTATGGACACTAATTAGCTAATAAAAAGGTTTTTCATTGTGTGTCCAGTTAAAATTTGGACTGTTACAGGATTGTGCACTCTGCAAGCAGAAGCAGAAAGCAGAAGGATAGAGGACTACAGAGGGATACAGCATTGCTAAAAGGAGCATAGGGTTGCAACGCTCCAAGGACTCAGAGACTCACCAGCTGGGAATTTAATTTGCATATCTCCCCTTATCTTGGTTTTGGAACACCTGGGGTTTTTTCTTTCTTTCTTTGGAAAGAGGGGATTTAAGAAAGAGATATTGAACGGCTCTCTTAAAGCAGTATTTGATTGTTCTCCACTTAAACTTTGAATTTATTATTCTCTATTGGTATATAATCAGATATATTCTACTTTTTTTCTATACTTATTATATTATAAGTATATTAATGCACTATTGAACTGTTAATTTAGGATCCTGTGGTTAAAAGGCAGCAGTTTAATGAGCAAAAAAATTGATAATTTTGAACAGGATTTAAAGTGGGTGAGAACAGATAGATTGGAGAGAAGAGAACAGGAGGGTAGGAGAAGAAAATCGTTGCAGGAAGAACTTATCGAGATCCAAGAACTAGAAGAGCTGAGGAAGAAAGTAGCTGAAAGGAGGTTAAAGATTAAACAACAAGAAGCCTTAGATCAGGAAGAGAAAGAAAAACAAATAGAAGTGGGGGGGTCAAGAGATTCTGATAGGAGAGGAGTCAAGAAGACAGATGGCTACCAAAAAAAAGGGGTTTGACAAGGGGAGGGTTAAAGAGGTAGAAGAGGAGCAGGTTGGTGATAGAGGCCCAAGTCCAGATTTAAATGATTTAAGAGGAGACCTGGAGCTTAGGTTTGATAAATTAGAGGAAGAACTTCAAGCTAAACTACAAACATTAGAAGATCAGCGAGCAAAAGATAATCAGAAATTTCAAAAAGAAATAAAAGAAAGTATCACACAAGCATTTAAGAACACCAAGAAAGAGTGTACCAATTTATTGAAAGAAATAGATGAACTGAAGGAGGGGATGAATGCTATTGGGAAAGAAGTTTGGGAAATGAAACATGAGTTAAGAGAGGTCAAGGAGCAGGCACAGTTAAAAGAGGAGAAACAGAAAAAATATGATAAAAGGCTGGAAAGAATGGAAGATCAGGAGAGAAGGTGCAACGTGGTTATTAGGAATATACCAGAACGGAACCCGGATAACTTGAGACAAAGATTGGTAGAATGGATTAACGCAATGGGAATGGGGGAGGAAATGGAATTGGAGGATATAGACAGTGTGTACAGACTAGGAAAAAAAAGGAGCCAAGAAAGACCTAGAAATGTTTTTTTAAGATTTGGAAATCTAGGACAAAAGTTAAGGATAATGAAATATGTTAACTCCTCGGGGGATGATGCTTTAAAAATGGAGGGGGCACAGCTAGAAATATATAAAGATATTTCGTTAGAAGAACGCATTTGGAGACTACAAATTAAGCCAATCACAAAAAAATTGCGTGAGAAAAACATACAATATAAATGGAGACCACATAAACAATTAATTTTTACAGTGAAGGGGAAGAATTATTGGATTAGGGAAGAATCTGATGTCTTAGAAATTTTGATGGAAGCTAAGATTATAGAAAAAGGGTCTACAGAATGGAAGCAACTTAAAGATGGCTTAATAAATGTGGGAGTAGCGCCCATGTTAGAACGGGAAGAGGAGGAAGTTGAAGGAGCAGAAGGAGGGAAAGACTAGGTCATTAAAGGATAAAAAGAGAGAATCTACTGCATGGAATAAATTATGACAAATTAAGATAACCATTTGTAATAAGAAATAAACAATGAACAAGAAACGGATGTTAAGTATTAAGGTCCACTCGCCAACCGCAACCCCCCCTCCCCTCTTTGGTTTTCAAAGGTTACTTTTAGTAGAAAGTGGGGAGGGCAGAGTTTTTTTCCCCCTGTTTTTCCCTCTTTCTTATTTGTTTGATTGTTGGTTTGTTTAAGCTTTGTTATTTTTGTATATTTTCTTCTTCTTAAGATAATTGTATATTATTTAATTTAAGATGCGCTGGAGGAGGGAGAGTATAACTTGTTGTGGGTTGAGGTATTGGTTCACATATTATGGGGAATTCTGCAGTAACAGTAGAGAAAGCACTAAATATGTATACTTAAAAAGTTAAAAATTATCTCATGGAATGTCAGGGGCCTAGGGAACCAAATTAAGAGGAAACGTGTGGAAGGAGTTCTGAGAAGGGAAAAAGCGGATATCATTTTTCTCCAGGAGACACATCAGAAAAGTGAAAATAAGAATAATATTTATGTAAAAGGGATGGAAATATATGAGAAAAGCCTAGGTTCAAGTAATTCAAGAGGGGTTGCTGTATTAATATCAAATAAACTAGATTTTTCATTGAGCAAGAACATTAAAGATAAGGAGGGAAGGTTTCAGCTAATAAAAGGTAAAATAGAGGAGGAAGAGTATACATTTGTCAACGTATACTCACCAAACAAGAATCAAGGGATCTTTCTAGATAAAATTCTACCCATTATAAAAAAAGAAAGATCAGTAAATTTAATTATAGGGGGAGATTTTAACTTAATCAGGTCAGGATTAGATACAACAAATAATCTTAGAAAGACTCAAGATAAATTGATTGACAAATGGATAGGGAAATTAGGATTACGGGATGCGATGAGAATGTTGGCAGGTAAAAAAAATATATTTACCTTTTGCTCCTTAAAACATAGATCTTATTCTCGTTTGGATTATTTCTTTGTGTCAGAAAATATGCTTAAGAATTTAGAAAACTTTAATTATGGCAATTTTAATATCTCAGATCACACATTTATTTCGATAGAGATGCGGCTGAATAGCAGTACCTATCAAAATAAGGTATGGAGGATGGATACTAAACTATTAAAAAATGAAGAGATAAAAAAAGATTAATAAATAAATGGATAAAGAACTGGGAAGATAATGATACGGGTGAGGTGAAATTACATATCCTTTGGGACGCAATGAAAGCGGTTATTAGAGGTGACTATATACAAGAGAAAGCAATATTTGAAAAAAAAATGAAAAGTCAAGTAATTAAAAGAGATAAAGATATAAAAGAACTAGAAAGGAAGCACGCAGCTACAGGAAGTAACTCAATTTGGAATAAATTACAGGCATTAAAAAAGGAAACAATTGCAGTAGAAGTTGAAAAGGTTAGGGTAGATTTGGCATATTTAAAAAGAAATGATTTTGAATTCAATAATAAAGATATGAAAAATTTAGCAAAAAAAGTAAGACAAAAAAAAGTAAGGGATATATAGAGGCTCTAATTAATAAAGAAGGTATAAGGCAGTATAAATTGGAAAATAAATTATCAGTAGCAGAAGAATTCTATACAAAATTATATACAGAACATAGAATTGATGATAATGTACTTCAAGCATATTTGGATAGAAACTTGACATACCAATTAAAGGAAGAACATGTAAATATAATGGAACAAGATATTAAAGACAAGGAGATTGAAGAGGTAATTAACAACTTAAAAAAGGATAAAACGCCAGGAGAGGATGGTATCCCTTCGGAATTTTATAAGGAATGCCGAGAGGTATTAATTCCCAAGTTAAAAAATTTATATAATTATATATTGGAAGGGGGGGAGATCCCCAAGTCTTGGAGTAATTCGATAATGGCTCTAATTCCTAAACCTGGAAAGGATAAAGAGAATATAGAAGCATATAGACCAATATCATTATTAAATCAGGATGCAAAATTTTTTACTTCAATAATTAACAATCGGCTTAATAAATTCATAGACACTTATATTGGAGAAGACCAAGTAGGATTTGTTAAAGGAAGACAAATGGATAAATTAATAAATCGGTTAATTAATATTATTGATAAATTAAAAAATAATAAACAAAAAGTATGTATAGTGGCATTAGACATATATAAAGCATTTGATTCAATTCAATGGAAAACAATAAAAGGAATATGTGAGAAATTACAATTCGGCCCTAAATTTAATCATGTGATAGGACAATTGTATAAAGAAAGCAAATCTAAAATTAAAATGAATAATTGTCTGGGGAAAGAAATTGATATAAACGCGGGGACAAGACAAGGATGTCCACTGTCCCCATGTCTATTTATATTGGCAATGGAATTGCTAGCAAATGATATAAGGCAAAATGAGAAATTAGTAGGAATAGAAAATAAAAAAATAAGTTTATTTGCGGATGATACTTTATTAGTTGTAAAAGATCCTTTAAATAATTTAAATAAAATACAAGAACATTTAAGAGCCTTTGAAGAAGTAACAGGATTAAAAATTAATTGGACGAAAACTGAGGCTATCACATGCAATTTAACCCAGGCGGAAAAGAAAAAAATTGAAGATAGATTTAGTATTACAATAAGAGATGAATTGAAATATTTGGGAATATTTGTGACGAACGATCCAAAAGATCTATATAATATTAACTTCAATAAATTAAGAAATAAATTGAAACCATTACTAGAACAGATAAAACGAGCAAAGACTTCATGGTTTGGAAGGATTAATATTTGTAAAATGAAAGTTATACCCAAATTGAATTTTTTGTTTGAAAATTTACCGATTAAAATTAAAGAGTCAGAAATAAATAAATGGCAAAAATTGATAAACGGAATTTGCAATAATAATAAAAGAGCAAGAATTAGTAAAGGATTATGGTACATGAAAAATAAACAGGGAGGATTAAACATTCCAAACATTAAAGCGTATTTTCAAGCCTTTCATATAAAGAAATTAATTAAATTATTAATTCAGCAAAATGAGGTAATAGGTGAAGGGGATCAAGAAGAATTTAAAAAATTAAAAGGTGAAACATTTCTTGCACAAGTAAATAATAAAACAGAGATTAACTGCTTTTCTATAAAGAATATTTATAACGTATGGAAAGGGGTTAAGAGGAAATTGGCACCAGACATTTCCCCAATTTTAGAAATTTTAGATTTCCAGAGTTGCCCATTATTACCCTCACAAAAAATAAGACCTATTCTATTGCAAGAAAAAGTGTTGTTAATAACAGAATGGATTAAAAATTGCAATACATATCAGAAAAGGAAGGAGGTATATAATAAATTAAAATTAAATTGGCTACAAGAATTGGGGATGGAGAAATGGGACAAATCGATAAGGGGGATTATAGGAGTACCTAGGGCAAAGACGCCCTTTGAAGAATTGGTCTTGGAAATAAGGAAAGGGAAGATAAGATTGCAGGGGTTAGTAGGTAAACTGTACCAAATGCTTATCCCAGGGGAAGGATCACACTATACACTTAAACGAATTTGGGAGGAAGATTTAAATATTAAAATTGAAGAAGAAGAGTGGAGGAAAAAGTGGGGAAACAGAATAACAAAAACTATGTCAATCAAGGAAAAGGAGCATGTTTGTACCTTACCCCAATCAGACTCAAGCAAATTGATATTAATAAATCTGATTTGTGTTGGAGATGCAATGAACAAAAGGGGACATATTTGCATCTGTGGTGGTTTTGTAAGAAAACAAATACATTTTGGAAAGTGATAGAGAAGGAGATAAACGAGATTCTTGGCATAACAATGATTCTAGAACCCAAACTAGCTATATTAGGAGAAATAGGAAAAATGAGATTAAGTGAGGGTAATAAAGAATTAATTTTGACATTGTTGCTGGTTGCTAGACAGCTGATAGCCCAAGAATGGAAGAGTAACGAAAATCTAAATAAGAATAGGTGGTATAAAGAGGTTTGGCAACTGGCACTAAATGAAAAATTAACTAGCCAAATTCGGTTAAAACAGGGTTTTAAAATCAAAATACAATTTTGGGAAATCTGGAAACCTTTCATACAGCACGCGTTAACAAGTGAAGAAGGAAGTAAGCCTGGCCCTGACATGATTCAATTTTGGAAGATTTAAGTATATTGTGCCAATTGAAATTGCTGCAGAATAGGGTTTTGCACGGATTAAAAGTTGAAAGAATGAAAGAGTGAACAAGATATTGATATATTGTTGTTATTCCTTTCTCTTTTCTTGGTGTTTTTTTTCCCTCTTTATTGTTAGTTTTAAGTATTTATATGTTTATGTTTGTTTGTATTTTATGATTATTAATAAAAAATTTTTAAAAAAAATGAAAGAAGAAGACCCAAGGTTGATTCCACAGAACTTTAAACCCAGGGCAGATACTGTTCACAGATAATGTGCCCACAGAATTCAAGGAATGAATGTTAAATATTGTTGAGAAAAAAAGTTGAGTCACCACCCAAGCTCATTAAGCAGTAATGGGGGCCTGGTTTGCAGTTCCAGTTTTATTTTGCTCATTGTCTGACACATTGGCCTTTAGGATTATCACAATAAAATTAAGAAGAAATCAAAGATTTAAAAAATTAGGGTAAACAAATATTTAACAAAAGGGAAACCAGAGTGGTAAGAGATAGAACTAACTTGCAGAACATTTCTCCATATCTGATTAAATCCCACTTGAATTCATCTTGATGGAGGGCAGCAGCTTCATCAATATTGGCCTGGGGCTGAGGTGGTCTTTGTGTCCCAAAAGGGCTCAGGAGTTGCAGAACTGGATCAGTGGTACGGGTGTCATGCAGTGGTGTGGAAGGCAGAAGAAAGGTCACTGCATTATATTCTCAAGACAGTCTTCATGGCTCATCGGCATGATGATAGTCAATATTCATATTCGGATACAGCAGAAGTTTAAGCAGCAGCAGCAACCACCAACAAAATGCCAGAAGAGAAGACTTGTTGGACAGGGGGGAGGTGAAGATGGGCAAAAGAGAAAGTGATTAGTGTTCAGACAAAGATGTTAAGGAACAATTCCAGAAGTGTGGTACTGGGATAACCCACTGCACAAATATATTCTCTATGTATGGATGCAAATACTAAAAAGGTCTAGTCAAATCTGCAACAACAAAAAATATCAGAACATCCAACAGCTGACAGAGAATGATCAGGTACATCATCACAATGTGGGTGAGCATTTAAACCTTTGTCAGACTCATACATATAGATTTCATATCTTCTGTTTGCTTACCTAGAATGCCATCTCAACAATTCTGGCTTGCACATCCAGTGACATTTAATACTAACAAAATCAAAATTATTATTTCCCTTCCAAACCCTCTTCATTTCACTTCTGCATTTCTCAATATCATTTTCTTTTTACCATTCATTATTTTCTTGGATTTGGAAATACAGTACAGAGCTTTTCTTGTAAATGGTGAACATATACATGCATGGAAGATCTTTTGTTGTTGTTGTTGCTCCCACAAAGAACAATTTCCAATTTGCATTATTTCCTGTTTGGATTGATGTTCTGATTTGTTTCCTGGTCTTTCTCACAACTTCTTAAAATTTCAATTTTGGAGCAAAATTCCATGGCTTACATTATCCACCTTGTTGCCACAATGAGCAAGTCTCTTTGCTCTGCTGTCTCTGAACCCTACAGAGCCCCTACTATTTTCCACATGTAGTCTTTTAAAAATGCTTATTTTTAAAGCTCTGTGTTATTTTGTCCCTCTCTGCTTGTTGTCTTTGATCTCTTTCAGTATTGAATCACACAGTCTTCTGACTGTCTGAATGTGTGTGTGTGTGTGTGTGTGTGTGTGTGTGTGTGTGTGTGTGTGTGTGTGTGTGTGTGTGTGTGTGTATATATATATATATATATATATATATATATATATATATATATATATATATATATATATATATATATATATATATATATATATATATATATATATATATATATATATATATATATATATATATATATATATATATATATATATATATATAGTCTTCATTCTTTAAAAACAAACTTGAGGCATCATGTTTGGAGTCTTCCTGTTAATATCTGGCATCTCTCTTGCTGGGAATTTTCTTTCTGAAATTTTATAGAACAACTCACAGTTTAAAACTAAATTGTCTTTACAAGATAGAGATTAGCCCAATATTCAAATATAACTTCATTTTAAAAACAAACCACACAGTAAGGGTATAATCCTTAGTGTGTGTTTACCTGTGGTGATTTAGTGGTTAAGATGCTAAACATGAGAATCAGAAGGTTGGAAGGTAAGCAGTTCAAGACGCAAGTGCTACACGAAGGAGTGAGCTCCCATCTCTGTCTCAACTCCTGTCAACCTAGCACCACTTCTTCTTCTTCTTCTGACTTTATTTTGTAGTTCCTTTCATTTGGCTTAGTGTGAAAAAGATTAGCTGGTGCAATAAGGGTGCCATTGCCCAGGGGACAAAAATACCACAATCTTTGAGGAGGCTCTTTCTGTGTACTCCCTTGGTGTGACTGTAACTATTAAGGACTAGCATAGGTTGCCCAGCATTGCCGGGCTATTATAAATTGTGATCAGCTTTTTTGAGGTTTTTTTGTAGATTAAAAAAAGAACAAATGATGATATAATTGTTTCAAATTGTTTTATTTAACCAAATAACGTTTTATTGTGTGACTTTTTTTTGTTAATAGTTGTACCATAGGTAATATTTCTAAAAATGTGAAAGTACATGTTTTTTACATTCAATGTTTTTAAACTGAGTTTAGATGTTTTGGGTTTTTATTTGAGTTAAAACTCAACAGAGGATGCTATAAATCTTTTTATTTTATTTATTTAACATATGTTTGTTATTTGTGTAAACTTTTGATTAATTGTTATGTTTTTGACTTGTTTTTACTCTTGTGGCCTCTAGGTGGGGCTTTATTGTTTTTGACTTGTTTTTAATATTCCGCCCTGCAGGTGGGGCTGTTAGTGGTTTTGTTTTCGTTTCATGTGTTTTTTCTCTCCTGGCCTCTAGGTGGGGCTTCTTTCGGTAAGTAGTCTTTGTTTCTTCATTTCTGTTCCGATCTCGTGGAGGGAGGACGTGCTGGTGAGTTCTCTGGTTTTCTTTCTTCTGGGGTTTGTCTTTGTTTTTTTTGTGGTGGTGGGCTGGGAGGTGTTTCTGTTTGCTCTTTTGTGGTTTGGTTGGGTTTTAGGTTTGTTTAATTGTTTTGTTTAATTCTGGTTTGTTTAATTTTTGTGATTTCATTGTTTATTTGTGTAAGTTGTTGTAGTTGTGTTGTTAGAGTTAGGTATTCTAATGTTGTAGTTAGGTGTTTTGTCTGTGCTTTTCTGGAATTGTGGATGTTTTTGTTTGTGGATTTTGTTGTTTTCTTGTTTGTGTATTAATGGGTTTTTTAATTAATTAATTTGTTTGTGTTTTATTAATTTTTATTAATGTTGGTGTTTGTTGTTGGTGTGTACTTTTGCGTGAAGAATGGGCTGCCTGTTGGTTCCTCTTTTCCCCATTGCTGTTTCGAATTTTGGTTTCGATGCAGCAATGGGGAAAAGGAGAAGCCGGCAGTCAGCTAGCTCTTCCCCTGGGAAGGTTCATTAGGTAGGTCGGGGGAGAAGGTGGCAGAGAAGAGCTATCTGCCTGACGATGGTTCTCTCCTCTCTCTCTCCTTTCTCTCCTGGCTTACCTAACCAGAGATCAGCAGGCAGCAATCTGTAAGGGGTTGTGCTCTTCCTTGCGGATTGCTGGCTGCTGCTTTTGTATTACCTCTGTCAGAAGTACAAAGGCAGCAGCCAGTCATTCACCAGATAAGAATCTAGGCTTTCTCCTCCTCTAACAATGCTAATCCTGAGATGTGTCTTATTGTGGAATTTTAATCATTCAGTTAGCAGAGTATGAGATAGGAAAAAACCAGCACCACAGAGAAAACATGGAGAAATCAGCACAGTTTCAGCTCCAGTCTGCCTCTTTACTTTTCCCACACACAAGCTAGAATTTTGCATAATAAAAGTGTTCTAGAAGCTTCTTAAGTAGAAAAAGATTTCTTTATAGTTACCATCCAAAAATACAGTTCAAAGAAATATAAAGGGGGGAATGGAGTCCTCAGCATGTGGAGAGAACCTGAATACTTGTTACTTAATCAGAAGTCTGAGGAAGAAGAAAGGATTATCAAGGAAACAAAGAAGAAGAAAAGAGAGGTTAGAGACATGCTTCACATGCCGGGGTGGGAAAAGAATTTGTTTATTTATTTATTTATCCATTCATTCATTTAAAGACCACCCATCTGGGATATTCTCCCACCCTACTAATCAAGTTAGTGGCAAAAGACAATTTTATATTAGGCACCTCCTGCTGCTATCCATTGTTAGTGCAAGCAAAATTGCTATTCTCCCAACACATCTTCCCTCCTAGAAACCCAAAGAAGTATAGCGGTTCCCTCATGCTCCAACTGGTGGCCTGAAAACTGACAACTCTAATTTAATGAGAAAAGGTGCACACATCCACAGTTGCTGTTGTGTGCTTTCAAGTTGCATCCAATTTATGGCAATTCTGTCACGTTTTTGTCCGTATGTTTTTTGTTTCATTGTGTGAAATATTTAAGGGGTGATTTTACCAGTAGCATTTCCCACTGAACTTTCTTTAACTGGGTAGGGATTTGACCAGTGGTGGGCTCCAAATATTTTTACTACCACACTGTGGATGTGGTATGGTGGGCGTGGCCAGAAGAAAAGCCATGCATTGCAGCCAAATTAGGACTACCATAAAACCCCGACTTACAAATGCCCTGAGTTACATAAAATTCGACTTACAAAATGATTTTGTGCTAAAAACCATGTCCCGATTTACACAATTTCCTATGGGTTTGCTTCAAGTTACATAAAGATTCTTTTTCCTATGGATTTTCCTATGTTTCGATTTACATAAAAATTTCATTTTTCCTATGGATTTGCTTTGAGTTACATAACAAAAAAAATTTTCTATGGGTTTGCTTCAAGTTACATAAAAATTCAACTTTAGCAAAAGCCTATGGAACAGACTTTCCCCCCATAAGTTGGGGTTTTACTTTACTTTATTTCAAAACATGGATGGGCAGGGCCAGCCAGAATTTCTGCTACCAGTTCTGGCAAACTGGTGTGAACCTGCTGGTGCCCACCACTGAATTTGACCCCAAATTTCCTGAGCTTTGATCCATCACTCCATTTATTTGACCTCACCAGTGAGGAGGACATCCATTTAGCCCCACCCCACTCCAGTGGACGCCCCAGGACATTTAGTCAGCTAGGATGAGTAGACGCCTCATCTCCATCTTCCTTTGCAACAAATGCCAATTTTGTCAAAAAAAATGGATCATGAGTTGGTTAGCCAAATAAATGCCCCCCTCCTCCTGTAACGGAAATTATGAAGCAGATAAACAAAAGGTGAATGTGAAAACAGATAAATCACTATTCCACCCAAGCACAGTCTCGTTGAGGGCAGCTAAGAATTCCCACATTAATTTTAGGTGATTGGTTGGATTACTAAGTGGATGTGAAAGGGACTAGATAAGAGACAGATCAGGCCCCTCCACTTTTGATGTAAGATCCAGCTATTCAGTCTCTTGACTGGCAGGCCTACTGTCTGTTATTATAATGCTGTGGCCTCTGTCATGTAGCCATCACTTTGAGCTCATTGGAGATAGGGCAATGCTGTTCATGGTCAGTTGTGAAGGACCAGGCTTCCAAAAGGAATCACTCTAAAAAAAACTTATTATTAGGCATTTAGTTAAGGAGATGTAGAGCATATAGTCTATTTCTGTAGTGTACAGGATATCCCATTATATGTAGGGGACTGTGGGTGAGATCAGATAGTGAGAAAACTGTGTGTCTAATCATACCTGAAAGGTTGACTTTGTTGGAAGTGATCTCCCTTAAAGCAACTCTTTGGTCAATCTGGGAATCCTCCAGCACAGCCCACAAAAGTAGTAGTCCCTCCCAGAGTCTAGCTAAGGCAAGGATTGCCTATATGTCGTGTGATCACTGGAAAATAGCTTGCGGGAAACTGCACCACAAAATGTGAGCTATATGCCCATGGGATCATACCCTATGGCTTTCCATCCTTCAAAACACAGTGAAAATCCTGTTGTAAACTTCATTCATTTTAATTAGTTTCATGCAATGTTATACGCCTAGCCTGTACAGTATGGTATAAAGATTATATCTTTGAAGTTCTGCTGCAAGCTATAAAATCAAAAGTGTTGAACCAAAATAAATTACTGTAAAACAGGCATTTCATTTTGCTTTTTTATTTGAAAATGATATTTGCCACCTCTGTCCAGCAAATAATGAAGGAACTGCAGGAAAACAGAGAATGGAAAAAGAGCAGAGTCTAAAATGAAAGCCACTAAGAAAAAGTGGGATGGGAGGTATCACTTTACTCTTGCGGAAGATCAATTTCTATAATCAGGATAAAGAGCCAATAAGTAATTGTACCGTTGCTTCTGGCCTCTAGCCATTGCTTAAAAACATATTTTATCTTCTAAGCTGCTTTATTGATTTCATATTGATATTCCCATTATCCTTACAGTTTTTCTCAAGGATTCATTTGTTCATTCAATTTCTTACCAAGGTGGAAATCTTTAAGCCAGAAAATAAAAGACAAAATGAATAGCACTTTCTGTGGGTAACTGTTAAACTCTTCCCTTTTCTTTTGTTTCAGCTTATGTCTTCAGTATTCTTCCTAGAGAGCTGACTTTCTAAGGGTCAGATCACATGCTATGGGAAATTCATAGCACAAAGCTGATCTCTGGTTTATTTTTTGTCAAAGAAAGTATGTTGTGGTCCTGATTCTGATCAAGATGGGTCTATATTAAGAGAAAGATTTAATCTTTCTCTTCTCAGATATTCTCTCCTAATAGTTCTCTCCAAACCATCATGGTAATTTTCTTAAAAGGGGATAAGCCCCTATTGGTGTCAGAAGAAGTTGTTTCTTTTTTGTATCAATGGTTGTCTTCTGGAGTGGAAGCTAGGCAGGAAAGGATTCAGTCTATTCTGCCTGCATACATTTGTCCAACATCCCACTGGATGTGCAGTATTCCTTTGCAGGCGCACCCCCCAATAAAGGACTCAGACACCGGTAAAAGTGGATAACAGCATCGGGCCACATTTATTGATTCATGCCCTAGTCCGAATTATAAATTTCTATTGGTAAAACGACCAATCATAATTCTTAAGGCAAGCAGGCCGAAGTAACACTGGTAAGGTACCACCCCAAAATTGCCAACGGCAATTGGTTACAATGTATCAATTTGTATCAATTTGTTTGTTTACAACAAACAAATTGTTGACCGTAGTCAATATCTAACTAATGACCCCACCCTCTGATGCGTATCCGTGGAATCACGGGGTGATGCATGCTGGCTAGCTATCGCCATCACCCCGTCGCCTAGTTCGTCGTTGACCGGACAACGTTTAACCAACTTATGCCTGTCTATTGTTGTCCAGTCAATTGCGAACCTGCCGGATACCTGTGGGTCATAATGTTTACCTTACCAGTGATACCCGCCCATGTGACCAAGTCAACAGCATCACAGAAACCCCTATATCAAACCATAGCAACAGTGTGGGATGGGCGAAAAAACCAGGACCCGAGAGCCAATTGTGGGTCCCAGCCAAAAATTCCCACCCGGCCCCGAAGCGACCAAAATATCACACTGTTAACTAGGGAGGGGGTGGAGGGGAAAAACTTCTCCGCTCCGTCGCTTCGGAAAATGGCAGCTCGGCTGCCTCATGGCCACCCCTTTTATAAGGGAGCTGGCCACGCCCCTAACTACCCGGATGCCTTCGTCCTATTGGGGGGGGGGGCCGCAAAGGGCGCGGCGGCCATTTTGGCACCGCGCTTGCATTGCAGGCGCACCCCCCAATAAAGGACTCAGACACCGGTAAAAGGGGATAACAGCATCGGGCCACATTTATTGATTCATGCCCTAGTCCGAATTATAAATTTCTATTGGTAAAACGACCAATCATAATTCTTAAGGCAAGCAGGCCGAAGTAACACTGGTAAGGTACCACCCCAAAATTGCCAACGGCAATTGGTTACAATGTATCAATTTGTATCAATTTGTTTGTTTACAACAAACAAATTGTTGACCGTAGTCAATATCTAACTAATGACCCCACCCTCTGACGCGTATCCGTGGAATCACGGGGTGATGCATGCTGGCTAGCTATCGCCATCACCCCGTCGCCTAGTTCGTCGTTGACCGGACAACGTTTAACCAACTTATGCCTGTCTATTGTTGTCCAGTCAATTGCGAACCTGCCGGATACCTGTGGGTCATAATGTTTACCTTACCAGTGATACCCGCCACACGGGGAGGCTTGCAAAGGCTCACCGCCCCCCCAAAGACCGTCAGCTCGGTCGACAGGCCTGCTCGCCAGTCCAGTAATCCAGAGGTCCATACCTCCCTGCGACAGATGGGCCCCATCCCCTGAGTAAAGCTCGTAAATTTGCAGACTGATGGTGGGGAGGCTAATGACGCATCCCCCGCCCTTGTCAAGGGAACCGGGCAATAGCCCCGTTCACGGAGCGTCGGCTCAGTCAAGAGCCCCGAGGCCGAACGCCCCCCTGTAAGCGTACCGCGGTATCGTGTCCGACGTGCGGATGCACCCTGTCCCAGTCGGGTACCCACTCTGTCGCCGCAGCGTAACGTGCTGCCCCATGCAGCGTAACGCGCTGCCCTGTGCACCTGGCTACGGCCCACCAGGCATACTGTCACCGGTGTAAAACGACACCCAGGGTCTGTCAAGTAAAAAAGGGAAGGGGGGGGGAGAAACAGTGCAGTGACTAAAACTGGTACTCACAGTTGAGGAGGGCGAAGACAAAACTGAAAACATTGTGATCCCCACCCTCCCATGCGGCGTATTTCAGCCCTGTAGTACCCAAAAAACAACTGCAGCAGAAGCCGCCCCTATGCAGAGCGAACGGGCGCCGCAACGAGCCCCTGAGAGGCCAACACTGTCTAGTGCCTTCCCACCACCCTCCAAATTGGGATTTAGGAATAGAAGACCCACCTTGGTGACAGAAAAAACATGCCATGGTGCGTGCCACACAGTGCACGGAAATCCTGTAGGGCACCAACCGGACAGATGTCTGTCGAGGAACATCGTAGCAGTCTACTCCACTGCCTACGCCGTGCTGATTCGTTTTAGAGGAGCGTATCCCCAACTGAGCCCAATATTGTCCACACAGACATCTTCGAGTTCCAGTGCCCTACGACTTGCATCCGCCTTATACAGCATCTCAAGCTCGCTGATGCGGAGCGCTCCAAAAAAGGCCACCGTTGTAGCCGCATGAAGTGGGCTGCCTCATGTATCCAAACAGAGGCCAGGCCAGCCCCGGGCCAATTGGGTAAAAACCCTGGGAAATTCTTGCATCCGCCTTATTCAGCATCTCAAGCTCGCTGACGCGGAGCGCCTCCAAAAAGGCCACCGTAGTAGCCGCATGAAATGGGCTGCCGCATCTATCAAAACAGAGGCCAGGCCAGCCCCGGGCCAATTGGGTAAAAACCCTGGGAAAATCTTGCAACCGCCTTACTCAGCATCTCAAGCTCGCCGATGCGGAGCGCTCCAAAAAGGCCACCGTTGTAGCCGCATGAAGTGGGCTGCCTCATTTATCAAAACTGAGGCCAGGCCAGCCCCGGGCCAATTGGGTAAAAAACCCTGGGAAAATCTTGCATCCGCCTTATTCAGCATCTCAAGCTCGCTGATGCGGAGCGGCTCCAAAAAGGCCACCGTAGTAGCCGCATGAAATGGGCTGCCTCATCTATCAAAACAGAGGCCAGGCCAGCCCCGGGCCAATTGGGTAAAAAAGACCCCTGGGTAAATCGGGTGGCGGTCGCCCGGGAAACGCCCGGGAAACGCCCGCGCACCCACCCCTCCCAAACATGTCTCACACGGAAGTCATTGGTGCTGTCCACACGACCTCCCACTTTGGCCATAAAAGCCAACCCGACAGCTGAGATGCTATGGTGCGTGGTGCAAGGCCCTGGGCATACAGGTAAACCATGAACCGCAGAACATGGGCTACTGGGATCGGCCAGGTTCCTGGCAGTCGAAATTGGGTACATAATGCTCTGAAGGAACTAAATGCGTGGTGATACGCCTTACTCATGCATGGCGGTAGTGACAGGCCAATCGCCCGGTTCACCTCTCCTTGCCAACGTTCCATCTCTCGTCCGGGAGTGGCGAGGGAAATTCCTCCGCATCCAGGGCCGAGGCACGGAACCGGGAGATCTGCAGGCGGGACAAAGCAGCAGCAATATCATTATCAACCCTTGGGACATGCCTGGCCCTGAAGGGAACGTTGAGGCACAGGTTGCATAACACAAACCAGCGCACTAGCTCCATAACCCCGGGCAATTTGGAAATCTGTGCCTTGACGATGCGGACAACAGCCGCGTTGTCGCGCCAAAATTGCACAACCGAGTTGGCCCACTCCTTGCCCCATAGCATCAAAGCACCCAGGATAGGGAAACATTCCAGATACGTGAGACCATGCAGGCGACCCTTGCCTGCCCAGGATGGTGGCCACCCACCATAGGCCCACTTCCAATTGAAGTACATCCCTAAACCCAGGAATCCTGAGGCATCGGACTGCATCTGAAAGCAAGGGGGAGCCAGGAGATCAGACCCCAAAATGACACCCCGTTGAACTACCTCTGGATCTATGGCCAGACAAGCACGTCTGCCCCGATACCCCGGGTAAATCTAAGCCTATGGTGGGGCCTGGATAATCCCGCCATGGCGTCGCACCAGTGCAGAGCAAATGCCCTGCCCGGTGCGACAACCCTGCCAGCGAAATTAGGGTGACCATGTAGCACCAGAAGTTCCCTCAGTGATGCCATGCGCTCGGCCAGCAAGTCCGAGATAAGGGCCACTAGCCTTGACACCTCATCCCACTGCAACCTAGAATCCTGCGCTACCGTGTTACTCTCCACCCCGGGATACCAGCTGTGGAGATGGGCCCTCGGTCTTTTCGGGCGCTAAAGGGACACCAAGTTCCTCCATTAGCGTCTGAAATGTGTTGAGGAGACGTGTGTATGTGAACCAGCCCCGTTCAGCCCCGAATAAAACCATCCAGGGAATGGGCTACAGACCGGGACCCTGACCTGCGGACAAAAGCCCACTCTAGGAAAGTGGTGAAACGCTCGAATACCGAGCCCCAATGGAATAGCCAAAAGGCATGGCATCATTGAAATAATATGCTCCCCGGGACGGGGGTGCAGGGACAGGGCCAACGACCCCGCCCGCATAGACCCTCTTGTCAAAGCTGGCAGCAGCCACCTCCTCCCTCCCCTTAAGGGATAAAAGATTGGGGGCATCCTGAGGGGACCTATTACCCCTGAAAGGGATCCGGAACCCCTGCCTAGAACCCTGAAGGAGATAACCCGCATCCTCTCCCTTCGGGTACAATGTGAGCCAACGCTCCAACATGTCCACCTTAAATGGGGAGGGAGACCATCAGTGGACTAGATCCATCTGCGGCAGTCTTGCCAGCCCCCTGTCTGCCCCACCCTCTGCCCCGCATCCTTCTAGGCCTGGGACAGGCAGAGGCCGGATGGGGGCCAACACAGGTGGGACACTCCTGTCTGTATTTGCAATTCTTCCCATTGTAGGAGCCATTGGACAAGAAAGTCCAGCACAGCAGGCGGGCTGGAACCCCCCGCCCCGCCCCCTGGCAGGTGACCTATGCTGGGGCCGCCTGCTGGACCGCATGCCCACAATGGTATATCTCCCCGGGCGCAGGGCGCGTGGGCGTCACGTACAAAAGCCGCAGCCTCTGGCCTGGCTCATCCCACCTAATCTCGGGGTGCGGGGAAATCCACCTACGGCATTCCTCGTCACAAGCCAACCACGATGGGCCCTGAAAGTAAACCATCGCCCGGTAGGCGTTGTCCAAATACTGGACCATCGGAATTGCCAAATCCGGCCGGGCCCTAAGGTACACCGCCATGCATACGATGCAGGCCGGCAACCATTGGCCCACATACTTGGCGGCTTGCAACAACGTGCCTGCTACTATCCTTCTCATTCTGCCCCTCCCTCTCCTCCTTGGTGGGCACTCTGTTTAGGAGTGAGAAGATATCCACATACTCCCCCCGCCAAATTTACTCTCTGGTGGCCTGAGCCAAGTGGTCACTCAGCGGTAAGGAATAGGGGCTTGGACCAACCCGGCCACCCAAAACATTCCCCTCAGGGTAGGGAATACCCCCCACCACGGGGCCCTGAGTGGTAGTTGTCATCGCCGGGTGGGGCGTCAGCGGGTGCACCGACGCACCACCCACGCGAGGCCAAGGCCATTGGAAAGCCCCCCCCCAACGTGGCCACGTGTGTAGGTGCACTAGTTTGGACCGCATACTCACGTGCTGCACCCCCGCGGCCGCCCCCACCGGGGGTTCCGGCCCACTGGGGGCATCGGAGCTCACGACCGCCGTAGAGCTCATCACTGGGGGCTGACCCGCACCGGCCTGTTGGTTGGGGAGCTGCGAGGCAGAGGCCGAGGTTGTGCCACGCCTCAAGCAGCTCAACCCGTCCCGTCGCCTGCCGCTGGCCAGCAGACGACGCGTCGAAATGAACCCCAAAGGGAGCCCCAGTATGGCTGGCCCGAGCCAAGAACGCCTCAAGGGCCGCAACGCGGGCCAGTAAAACCTCCACGCTGACGTGGGGCCAAGGACCGGCCGGCCCTCCTGCTACAGGCACAGGTACAGGTCCCTGCACCACGGTACCCGAATAGGGCCATCGCCCCACGCCGAGGCCCGGTAGGGCCGATGTAGGCACCTGCCAGGGCAAGGGGCCACACCACCCCCCAAGGCTAGAAGGCCCCGGGGTGAGCTGCGCCCCCGCGGCTGAAGGCCCAACAGGATGGGAAGCACCAGGAGCGGCGTCCACCGCTTGCGGGCCGCGGGCCACAGCCCTCACTGGACCCATGCTCGGGTGGCAAGGGGGAATAGACCCCATTCCACCGGTCCCGGTGGGTACCAGCAAAGGCGGCTGCTGGGGAGGTGCAACCGCGGTCCTCCGACCCGGATTGCGCCTCCTAACAGCGCAAGGCGCGCTCGCGGCCGCCCTCCTCTTCGCAGGCAGGAAATCTAAGGGAAGCCAAAAGAGAAAATTCGCAGCCAAAAAGGCTTCCCTGGCAAGGTAAGAGCGACGGAGACAAGAGGGGAAAAACTTCTCCGCTCCGTCGCGTCGGAAAATGGCAGCTCGGCTGCCTCATGGCCACCCCTTTTATAAGGGAGCTGGCCACGCCCCTAACTACCCGGATGCCTTCGTCCTATGGGGGGGGGCCCGCAAAGGGCGCGGCGGCCATTTTGGCGCCGCGCTTGCATTGTCATCATCAGGAAAAGATTATAACTTGTAACCTGTGGTGTGAAGAATTGTGCAAATGAACAGGTTTTTTTTCGTGTTCAGGGAATGAAGAAGCAGACGAATGAAGTAGTAAAATTCAGCTCTTTATTAGTGGGGTTTGAACACAGTTTGGATGGGGCAACACTCGGACTTATATACACTATAAACAGTAACAGTAACAATAATACAACAAGCCCATTGGCTAACAGAGTGTGCACATTTTCGATCCACTTATTTGCATAAGAATAGATACATGAGAAAAGATACATTCCGCTCCTGTCAGAAAACACAGTTAACATACATAACAGGTTTCATGGAAGATTGTGCTATTTTTGAACCACAATCAGGCATAACCTGGTAATGGCAACTTTGTTGTGCTGGCTAATCTTTCTCACGCTAGGTCAGGCGAAAGGAACTGCAGAATGAACTCACCAAAAGGTGCCTTCATTTTGGCAGTTTTACATTTGGCCTAGACATGGAAGAAGAAGAAGAAGCACGGTTAGTCAAAATTGTTTCCTGAAGCTGACTGGGCCTTAGCACTATTTGTGTCTACACCGCAAAATCACTACTCTATGAATGAAATCTCAACAAATCATTGCAAGTCTACTTCTTTGTATCGATTTTCTCCTGGATTTTGTTAGTTAGTTTTGAAAGCTAATCATTGAGGTAGTTAAAGACTGGGAACCTCTTAGAAATGACCTCTCCTTGGGAAGCTTTGCACTCTCTCAACAAAGCCCCATAATAAACAATACAATGTTCCCTAGGAGAACAAAAATGCAAGCGCGGCGCCAAAATGGCCGCCGCGCTCTTTGCGGGCCCCCCCCCACAGGACGAAGAATCTGGGTAGTTTAGGGCGTGGCCAGCTCCCTTATAAAAGGGGTGGCCACGAGGCAGCCGCGCTGCCATTTTACCTAAGCGACGGAGCGGAGAAGTTTTTCCCCTGTGTCTCCGTCGCTCCTTACCTTGCGGGAAGCCTTTTGGCGGCGAATCTTCCTTTCGGCTTCCCTCTCCTGCGGTTGAGATGCCTTCGAAGAAGAAGGCAGCTTCGAGTGCGGCTCGAGCTGTGAGGAGGCGCAACCCAGGTCGGAGGACCACAGCTGTGCCTCCCCAGCAGCCGCCTGTCCAGGCCCCTGCACGGCCCGGCGGAATGGGGTCTATCGCCCCTTGGCCGGACGCGGGGGATCGGAATGCGGGCGCGGCAGGGGCTTCGGCCCGCGGCCCGCGGCCCGCGAGCGGTGGACACCGCTACTCTCCCTGCCCATCCTGTTGGGCCTGCCTCTATTCCTCCTGGGCCTTCTAGCCTGGGCGGGTGGTGTGGTCCCCTACCTTGGCAAGTTCCTGCACCGACCCTACCGGGCTTCGGTGTTGGGCAATGGCCCTATTCGGGTCCTGGGGTACAGGGACCTGTACCCGCGCCTGGACTTGGTGGGCCGGCCGGCCCTTGGCCCCAGATCGACGTGCAGGCCTTACTGGCCCACCTTGCGGCCCTCGAAGCGTCCTTAGCTCGGGCCAGCCAGGCTGGGGCTCCCTTTGGCATCCCTTTTGCGGTGCCGTCGGCGGGAGGACAACAGGTGGCAGGCAGGGTTGAGCTGCCTCAGGCGGGTGGCGTGGCTTCGGCCACTGCCCCGCAGCTCCCCAGCCAGCATACGAGTGCAGGTCAGGCCCCGATGACGAGCTCTACGTCGGTCGTGAGCTCCGACGCCCCCAGTGGGCCGGAACCCCCGGTGGGGGCGGCCCACGGGGGTGCAGCATGTGAGTATGCGGTCCAAGCCAGTACACCTACACACATTCCTTCTATGGGGGGAGCTTTTCAATGGCCTTGGCCTCGCTCGGGTGGTGCGGTGGCACAGCAGCCGGCACTCCACTCAGCGATGGTAACTGCCACCCAGGGCACCGGGGTGGGTAGTTTTTCTCACAATGCGGGGAATGTACTGGGGGTGGCTGGGTTAGCTCAGGCCCCTTTCCCGGTGTCTGTGGTGCCTTTTTCGGCCTTACCAACTGCGGGGTACTCCTTGCCACTGGGTGACCACTTGGCACAGGCAACCAAAGAAAAGATTTGGCGGGGGGAGTATGTAGATATCTTCTCACTCCTGAACAGAGAGCCCACCAAGGAGGAAAGGGAGGGACAGGATGAGAAGGATAAGGAGCAGGCGCGTCGTCGTAAGCCGCCGCGTACCTGGGCCAACTGGCTGCCGGCTTATTTAATTTACATGGCAGTGTATCTGAGGGCGCGGCCGGAGTTGGCTATTCCGATGGTCCAATATTTGGACAACATATACAGGGCAATGGTTGATTTCCCGGGCCCTTCGTGGCTTGCTTATGACGAGGAATTCCGTATGCGGATTCCCCTCCACCCGGAGATGAGGTGGGACGAGCCGTGCCAGAGGCTTTGGCTTCTGTACATGACACCCACGCGCCCCGTGCCAGGGGACAGATACCATTGCGGACATGCGGTCCAGCGAGCTGTCCCAGCACAGGTTACCCGCCAAGCGGCGGGGCAGGGGGTTCCAGCCCGCCTGCTGTGCTGGGCTTTCTCGTCCAATGGTTCCTGCAATAAGAAGAATTGCAAATACAGGCATGAGTGTCCCACATGTTCGGGCCCCCACGCAGCCTCCGCCTGTCCCAGGCCTGGGGGGACACGGGGCAGAGGAAGGGGCGGACAGTGGGCTGGCAAGGCTGCCACAGATGGAGCTGGTTCACCGAAAGGCCCCATCCCCAATTAAGGTGGACATGTTGGAGCGTTGGCTCACAGTGTACCCGAAGGGAGAGGATGGGGAGTATCTCCTTCAAGGCTTTAAGTACGGGTTCCGCATCCCTTTCATGGGTGATAGGTCCCCTCAGGATGCCCCCAATCTTTTGTCCCTCAAGGGGAGGGAGGAGGTGGCTGCTGCCAGTATCAGGAAGGAGTTAGATGCGGGCAGGGTCGCCGGCCCTTTCCCTTCACCCCCGTTTCCCAACCTTAAGGTGTCGCCCCTAGGCTTGGTTCCCAAAAAGTCTCAAGGCGAGTTTCGCCTTATTCATCATTTATCCTACCCAGCCGGCCGGTCGGTCAATGACGCTATCCCTGATGACCTTTGTTCAGTCAGGTATACGTCTTTTGACCACGCGCTGTGCATGGTGCGCTCGTATGGCCCGGGTGCCCTGCTGGCCAAGTGCGACATTAAGTCGGCCTTTCGCCTCCTGCCGGTGCACCCGGGTGACTTTGAGTTGCTGGGTTTCAAATTTCGGGGCGAATATTATTTTGATAAGGCCATGCCTTTTGGCTGTTCCATATCATGCTCGGCCTTTGAGCGTTTTAGTACCTTCTTAGAGTGGGCTTTCGTCCGCAGGTCAGGGTCCCGGTCTGTAGCCCATTACCTGGATGACTTTTATTCGGGGGTGAACGGGGCTGGGACACGTGCGCACGTCTCCTTAACACATTTCAGACGCTAATGGAGGAACTCGGTGTCCCTTTAGCGCCCGAAAAGACCGAGGGCCCATCTACCAAGTTAGTATTCCTGGGGGTGGAGATTGACACGTTAGCGCAGGCTTCTAGGTTACCGGAGGATAAGGTGTCCAGGATAGTGGCCCTTATCTCGGAGTTGATGGCCAAGCGCAAGGCATCACTGAGGGAACTGCAGGTGCTACATGGTCACCTGAATTTCGCTTGCAGGGTGGTCGCTCCGGGCAGGGCTTTTGCTCGACGCTTATGCGACGCCATGGCAGGGTTATCCAGGCCTCACCACAGAGTTAGACTTACCCGGGGTATCAGGGCAGACACGTTTGTCTGGTTACAGTTCCTGAGGGAGTTCAATGGGGTCTCATTTTGGAGGTCTGACCTCCTGGCATCCCCCAATTTTCAGATCCAGTCTGATGCCTCAGGATCCCTGGGTTATGGGATGTACTTCAATGGGAAGTGGGCCTATGGTGGGTGGCCACCGGCCTGGGCAGGCACGGATCACCTGCGTGATCTCACATACCTTGAATTTTTTCCTATACTAGGGGCTTTGATGCTATGGGGCGAGGAATGGGCTAACTCGGTCGTGCATTTCTGGTGTGACAACGCTGCTGTTGTCCACATTGTTAATGCACAGACTTCCAAATCGCCCAGGGTTATGGACCTAGTGCGCCATTTTGTGCTGCGCTGCCTGCGCCTCAATGTTTTGTTCAGAGCCAGGCATGTCCCAGGGATTAATAATGATATTGCTGACGCTTTGTCCCGCCTGCAGATCTCCCGGTTCCGTGCCTTGGCCCCGGATGCGGAGGAATTTCCCTCGCCACTCCCGGACGAGATATGGACCATTGGCAAGGAGAGGTGAACCGGGCGATTGGCCTGTCACTAGCGCCACGCACGCGTAAGGCGTATCAACAAGCATTTAATTCTTTCAGGGCATTTGCTGCTCAATTTCACCTGCCAGAGACCTGGCCTATCCCGGTTGACCATGTTCTGCGGTTCATGGTCCACCTGCACGCTCTCGGCCTCGCACCTCGCACCATAGCATCCAAGCTCTCGGCGCTGGCTTTTATGGCCAAAGTGGGGGGTCATGTGGACAGCACCTTTGACTTCCGTGTGAGACATGTTTTGGAGGGGTGGGTGCGCGAGCGTGGGCGTTGCCCGGACGATCGGCACCCTATTTCCCCAGGGGTTCTTACCAAGTTGGCCCGGGGCTGGCCGAGCCTCTGTTTTGATCATTATGAGGCAGCCCTTTTTCATGCAGCCACAACGGTGGCATTTTTTGGAGCGCTCCGCATCAGCAAACTTGTGATGCTGTCTAAGGCGGATGCAAGTTGTAGGGCACTGGAACTTGGAGATGTATATGTTGCCAAAGACTGGGCTCAGTTGAGGATACGTTCCTCCAAGTCAGATCAGCATGGCGTAGGCAGTGGTGTAAGACTGCTACGGTGTTCTTTGGCAGACATCTGTCCGGTTGGTGCCCTACAGGAGTTCCTGGCACTGCGTGGCATGCACCATGGCCCGTTTTTCTGTCACCAAGATGGGTCTCCCCTTACTAAATTTCAGTTTTGGAAGGTTACAGGCAGAGCCCTCGCCAGGGTGGGCCTACCAGGTCCCCGTTTTGGCACACATTCATTTCGTATTGGGGCAGCCTCTACAGCAGCTGCTTTTGGGTACTCTGGGGCTGACATACGCAGCATGGGGAGGTGGGGCTCGCAATGTTTTCAGTTTTATGTGCGCCCACTTCCACCGTGAGTACCAATCCTATCACCTTACCTTCCCCCCTTTTTTCTTAATTTTCTTACAGACCCTGGGTGTTGTGTTACACCGGTGACAGTATGGCTGGTGGGCCACAGCTATGTGCACAGGGCAGCGCGTTACGCTGCGGCGACAGAGTGGGGACCCCGACTGGGACTGGGTGAACACGCCAGTCTCACATGGCATGGTAAGCCTGGGATGTTGTGGCGGGAGCTGCTGCCTTTCCTGTTTTCCAGCAGGAGTGCTGACCCGCCTGACATTCTCATCATACACCTTGGGGGCAATGATTTGGGTCAGGTCACCGGCTTATCGCTCAAGCATGCGATTTGCGGGGACCTTGCTTACTTGCACTACGTCTGGCCTGCCACAACCCTGGTTTGGTCGGACATGATCCCGCGCCATTCTTATAGAGGGGGCATTGACCTCCTGGCCCTTGACCGCGCTAGGCACGCGGTCAACGGGGCGGTGGCGCGGTTCCTTGCCGACAAGGCTTGGGGACGGGTCAGTCGTCACCCCGCTATTAGCCTACGAAATTATGACTTGTATGCAGGGGATGGGGTCCATCTGTCGCGAGGAGGTATGGACCTCCTGTTGGGTGATTGGCGAGCAGGCCTGTTGACCGAGCTGACGGTCTGGGGGGGGGCGTCAGGCCTTCTTTGAAGCCCCTCCGTGTGGCGGGTAGCACTGGTAAGGTAAACAGTATGACCCACAGGTATCCGGCAGGTTCGCAATTGACTGGACAACACTAGACAGGAACAAATTAGTTAAACGTTGTCCGGTCAACGATGAACCAGGCGACGGGGTGATGGCGATAGCTAGCCAGCATGCATCACCCCGTGATTTTACGGATACGAGTCAGAGGGTGGGGTCATGAGTTAGATATTGACTACGGTCAACAATTTGTTTGTTGTCAACAAACAAATTGATACAAATTGATACATTGTAACCAATTGCCGTTGGCAATTTTGGGGTGGTACCTTACCAGTGTTACTTCGGCCTGCTTGCCTTAAGAATTATGATTGGTCGTTTTACCAAGACAAATTTATAATTCGGATTAGGGCATTGAATCAATAAATGTGGCCCTATGCTGTTATCCACTTTCAATGTTGTCTGAGTCCGTTATTGGGGGGGTGCGCCTGCAATGCAAGCGCGGCGCCAAAATGGCCGCCGCGCTCTTTGCGGCCCCCCCCCCCCACAGGACGAAGAATCCAGGTAGTTTAGGGCGTGGCCAGCTCCCTTATAAAAGGGGTGGCCACGAGGCAGCCGCGCTGCCATTTTACCTCAGCGACGGAGCGGAGAAGTTTTTCCCCTCCACCCCCTCCCTAGTTAACAGTGTGATATTTTGGTCGCTTCGGGGCCGGGTGGGAATTTTTGGTTGGGACCCACATTGGCTTTCGGGTCCTGGCTTTTTTGCCCATCCCACACTGTTGCTATGGTTTGATATAGGGGTTCCTTTCGTTTCTACTGTTGACTCCGGTCACATTGGCGGGTAGCACTGGTAAGGTAAACAGTATGACCCACAGGTATCCGGCAGGTTCGCAATTGACTGGACAACACTAGACAGGAACAAATTAGTTAAACGTTGTCCGGTCAACGATGAACCAGGCGACGGGGTGATGGCGATAGCTAGCCAGCATGCATCACCCCGTGATTTTACGGATACGAGTCAGAGGGTGGGGTCATGAGTTAGATATTGACTACGGTCAACAATTTGTTTGTTGTCAACAAACAAATTGATACAAATTGATACATTGTAACCAATTGCCGTTGGCAATTTTGGGGTGGTACCTTACCAGTGTTACTTCGGCCTGCTTGCCTTAAGAATTATGATTGGTCGTTTTACCAAGACAAATTTATAATTCGGATTAGGGCATTGAATCAATAAATGTGGCCCTATGCTGTTATCCACTTTCAATGTTGTCTGAGTCCGTTATTGGGGGGGTGCGCCTGCAAAGATATTGCTCTTGTCATAGCCTTTTTGACTTCTTTAGGCATGACAACGTAGTTTAAGACCCTGATTGCTCCAGATACAATTCCTTAGGAAGAGGCGCTCCCTCATATAGTTTGATCCTAAACTATTAAGGACTTTTTAATGTCAATATAAGCACATTAAACCTGCCATGGAATGCAACAGACAATCAATGAAAGCTGGCTAAGACTGGGATAATATGGTCAAGATGACCAATACCTGTGATCAGTCTAACTGGTGCATTAAATACTACATACAATACATCCCATTTGTCTTTGTTCATTTTTAATCCCCTTACCCATTCCAATTTCTAGGACATCACTGAGGTATTGGGAAGCTAACCATATCCTTGGTGATTTGTTTCAAATTTGGATCATCTTCACTCTCTATTGATTGTGAATTCAATCGCTTGGTGTAATATCCACTAACAAGCAAGAAAGCCAAAAATTGCAGAAGTCCAAGGAATTTGGTAATTATTGTTTGTAGGGGAGGCTTTTAAAACAGAGAGTTCAAAGCAGTCTTAGAAGAGATTAGCCTGCTCATTGGGGGCACAATGCTGACTAACTGATGGAAACAAGAAGGAAACCTGGAGTGAAAAGAATTAAAAGGGGTGTCACAGAAGCAGCACCACACAGAACACATCTCTCTGCCAGATTTTGCGACAGAGCTAACCAAATTTTTTCCATATTTTTTTTAAAAATAGATTTCTTGTACATTCATTTGTGATTTGTTATGTGTCCTGTTAGCACAACATGCAGACATCATAATCCTCAGGAATGACCTATTATATTTTCTACTTGCCTGAAATGCTGGCTGGAATGCTTATTGGTTTTAGATATCAGGCTGTGGAGCCAGAGGTAGGGAGTTCAATTCCCTCCTCTACCTCCTGGAAGAAGACCTCTGTAGCCATGGGCTAGCTGCACAGTCTCAGGACATCCCCAGAAGAAAGGAATGGTGCACCAATTTAGAGTATTCTCTAGCTGGAAAATTCTGAAAAGGGTCGCCATAAGTCAAAATTGACCTGACAGTATGCAATTGCTATTAAATATATTTTAGCAGTGCACAGTTATTTTCTTCTGCTCTGAAACCAAGTGGGTGGGAGATGAAATGACATGGATCTTCCCACATTCTTTTTGAATGATTGCTTATCTACTTTTAAATAAGGGAAACAGTAGAGATAAGGTTTCTTTGCAACATAATTCTATGTATGAGAACAAGAAACATCATCTCTATCTCAAATAAACATAGACACACACAATCCTGTACTTCATGTACCTATTATGGGGCTCCCTAGAGAATCTGCATAGAAAATGGCACTTTACAGACTGTTCATAAATGGCATGGAGTGAGTCAGGAGTAGTGGGACTGCCAAGCTAGCTGATGACACTGAATTATTTAAGGTGGTGGGAACCAAAATGGATTGCAAAGAGTTCCAAGGGGATCTCTTGAAACTGGGGAATAGGCATTAAAATGGCAAATGGGATTTAGGGGAAGCAAATGTGCACTGGCACATAATGAAGCAAAAAAAGAAAATGTCCAACATTGCATATACACTAATGGGATCTGAGCTGGCAGGGACTGACCAAAACTAGTTAGGCTTTTGGTCTAATCAAGCATGGCATTTCACATGTCTTTAAATCCATGTACAAGGAAAATGAAGGTGGGGTGGGGAAAGTGGTAGTGTAGTTCAGCATAATAATTACAACACATGCAGCTGAAACTCACAACAAATGTATTTTGTTCCCTAAGATGGATCAAAAAAGAATCTGTACAAGTCCCGAAGATGATCTATTCTCAAGGGTCTACCTACCAGCAGGTCTGTAACATGGTTCTTGTACAAGCATCTGATTAGTAATGAACTATATATTATCAAAGTAAATCACATTGTAACATATTGTACAATATGTAGGGCTATTTCTCGGCTCAAAAATGGTCCAAGATAATGTTATCAGTTACACTGTGGAAACAAGAGCAATCTGTCAGGCCCATGGAAGGATTGGAAATTTACTCCTCTTAAAAAGGCAAATGACAGGGTCTCTAAGTGAGAAGCAAAGAGACAGTGAAACAATTGTCACTGTTTTTCTTTATGACCTGGCTTCATAGGATGACCACAAAAGAAATGCTGCACTCTTATTGCAACTAATGCTTGAAATGATTTTTGGTCATTCCTCTTAATTAGCAGACCATGAGGTAAAACAACAACAGCATATGGGAAAGAGATGAAAGAACAGCCCTAGTTCTCAGTGCTAACATCTTCCTTCTCCCCGCACCCCACACTTGAATTTTACAGCATCTTAAATAGAAAAAGATATGTCATAATCCCTAGTTACAGTCAGAAGAATAAAAGGAAAATTCAGTCTACTCATATGTGAAAACGGAGAACAAAGATATGATCAAGTAAAACAGAAAGAGGAAGAGGAAACATGAGAATCAGTCTTAAATGCCAAAAACGAGAATTTTTTTAACCGACAAAGGAAAATTTCTTTAGGTCATAAAGACCCCCCTCCCACTGAAACTCATTGTTACAAAGCATGGGTGTTATTCTAACAACATGAAAACCCTCAATTCATGCCTGATGGAGAAATGATTTCAGGATTTGTACATAGTAAAAGAGTGGAGAAAGTGCAAAGCTTGTTGACAGATAGTATGTGCAGCCAGACTTTGACAGAACTAATTACCAATAACTGGATCAACTCAACCAGATGATAACAAACATAGTTGAATGCATGATTTCTCACTAAGATTGGTCATTGCCTGAGTCAACGAGGATCATATTGAATGTTGGGGTTACTACTACTACTACTACTACTACTACTACTACTACTACTACTACTACTACTACTACTACTAGTAGTAGTAGTAGTAGTAGTAGTAGTAGTAGTAGTAGTAGTAGTAGTAGTAGTAGTAGTAGTAGTAGTAATCATCGTCGTTGTCGTCGTCGTAGTAGTAGTAGTGGTAGTAGTAATTTCATGTCAGAAATTATTCTGGGTCAAAAGGATTTTTGCTGGAGAAACTCCGCTCAGAGGACACCCGGATTAGGCTCCTTTTCATGTCAAACCACCATGCAGTACCCAGGTCTTGAACTGCTGACTTGCCAGCCTTCCAGCTAACAAGGCGAGTTTCTAACCACTGAGGCACCACAGCCCCTGGGGTTCCTGGTCATTTAATGTTATGTGGGCCACACAACCCAGTGACTTCTGCTGAGCAACCAGGGCAGAGTGCTAAACAGCTGCTGGAAGAGCAAGCACAAAACAAATGCTAGAAGTCTGTGCTATAGTTTTCATCTCTTCCTCCTCCTCCTCTTAATATTACTGTTTTCTGTGAAGATGCATGTCCCCCCCCCCCCCCGGAGAAACAAAAGAGTTAAGAGTCCCCTGTCCAGATACAAACTAGAGTGGGGAATATTTTGCTTTGCTTTGTTTCATTTTACTTTTGAATTGATGTTGCTTTCACAGAGTCACCTAAAGTACAAGGAGTTACACTCCGAGTAGCTTTATTTTTCTGACTACAGGCAAGACTGCACTGAAGGATTATTTTTTTAAAAAAACACAGCATTGGGGGAATGATTTATTAGCCCAGCACTTTTCAAGTCTTACTTCCCCAGGGACAAGTGACTTAATCCATTCAAAGGATAACCAACAGACGGTCTCTCTGAGCGAGATAATGTGAAAGACGGTTTTGTTTATCCTTTGAATGGAAAAGCCATGTGGAAAAGTCAACAAAACACAAAACTAGCTGCAAAATGTGAATGCTGGAGTATGGTTATGCCTTCATTGGGAACAGCAAAAAAAAATTACATCATGTGCAAGCCTTAAGGTTCACCAAAATTCTCCATTAGGCAAGATGATAAATACAGTGTGACATTGGACCTGTCTTCACTGACCCTCCTGGGTGGGCTTTTAAACAGCTGCACATGTGGGACAAATATTGCACAACAAGGCATGCATATTTTGGAATGCACTTTTCTTAATGTAAGGTAAAGGTTGCTCTACTTTGAAAGCCAGTTGTATCCAACTTTCAGGGTTTGGTGTTCATCTCCATGTATAGCCAAATAGCCAGCATTGCCTGTATCTGCAGATGTTTCTGTGGTCATGTGTACATAAACCTTAATGTATTTTAGTGTGTACTATTTGGTCACATTTCCCCCAGAAGTGAAGGAAAATTAAGATATGCATATACTTTGATATCTTGCAATCCAATTGGAAAATTTGTAATTAAATATAATATAACTAAATGACATAAAACAATTTCCTTCCATAGGTGCTAGTGGTCTTTATATCTTACTGAGCTATAACTTCACTGATAGAAATAAAGTCCAGTTAAAGTTGCTGTGGTAATCCTCACTGCCTACATCTCCACATCTGAAACATATATATTGAGGGAGAGGAGAAAGAGCTTAATTGATTGATTGATTGATTAATTGATTCGATTTGTATGCCGTCCACTCAGCATATGCTGACTCAGGGTGGCTCACAAAAATCGCAACATAAATCAACAATATACAAAGTAAACATACAATAATGCAACATACACAATTCAATCTACAAAAAAATAACACATTAGCAAACACAATGATACAATATACAATATAAACAATAATCATCCTACAAAAGCACATATCAAATATAAAACAGTACAACAATACCAATGCAAGCGTGGCGCCAAAATGGCCGCCGCACTCTTTGCGGGCCACCCACCCACCCAGACTCTGACATCCAGGTTAGTTAGGGGGCGTGGCAACCCTCTTTAAAAGGGGTGACCACGAGGCAGCCTGGCTGCCATTTTAGAAGCGACGGAGCGGAGAAGTTTGCTCCGTCGCTTCCTCCCTTGCTCGAATTACTTGGGGAGGGGTGGCTTAGCCCAACCCTCCAATTTTGGAAGCGACGGGGCGGAGAAGTTTGCTCCGTCGCTTCCCCCCCCTGCTTGCCTCTTACCAGAGGCTCACTTTGCCCTGCAGTTGCTCGGGTGGCTGAGAGGCTGACTCGGAAGGTCAGCGGTTCTATCCCTGAGTACTGCAGGGCGGATTGCGCCTGATACCTGGGCTCAGGTGGCCCCTTGGTTGCGCCTGGGATGGGGTGGCTCAGCCCGACCCTGCCAATTTTTGGGAGTGCCACTGGGCCGGAGGGCTCGGATGGCCCCCCTGCAGGTGGGTGGCAGGGTGGTTGGACACACTGCCACCAATGAGCCCAGGCTGAGGGCTCTGGCGGGGGGCGGCATAGGTCTGCTCCACTGGGGTCTTGCCCCACTGCCTCTCCGCCTGGTGGGTCATAGCGGCCCACTCAGGCACGGTGCGGGTTTCCGCCCCGCTGTCATTCTGGCCCCTAATGGGCCGGATTAATGGGCATGGCCCTATTCTGGCCAGGGATTACCACAACAGTTTATCCCTCATCGATGACCCAGTGGGCCATCCGGCCACCTGGCATACCTTATCCTGGTGGGTCAGATGCTGCGGATGCCCCCTGCCTGCAATTCGGCAATGGGGGCATCGATGGTCATTGATCCACCACCTTGGATGGTGGGCGCGCCAACTCGGCGGTTCCGGCCCACATGCCGGCCATTGCTGCACAGTGGGCCGCCAACAGGGTTGAGCTGCCAGAGGCCATCAGGCCAGCATAGGCTGGCGCTTCGCGGCTCCCCATCCGGCCTGGACCCATGGGAACACGGAGCTGGATGGACATTGTGAACTCCAACGCTCACCACGGGCCGGAACCCCCAGTGGGGGTGGCTCGTGGGGGTGCACCGAGTATCCTGGTCAAATCAGCACACCTGTGACACTAGCGCATTACTCTGGGGGAGTATAGTGGCCATGGTTGCAACAGGCTAATTACACTCTGGTTCTTACTGGGGTGACCCCCTCACCTATGTTTGTCCTTAATTTCTCTGGGTCCGTAGGGCCAGTTATGTGTTTATCCACTCCAATCTGTGCCAACGGTGGTTCTGCCGATGGCCGGCTGCTCTATGCCCCTGGGTGACCATTTGTCCTGGGCTATTAGCTAGACTCTGTGGTTTGGGGATTATATTCGCATTTTCCCCCTCCTGCAATGTGAACACACTGGTTAGGGCATTAGGGGCAGGACGACAGGGTCAAGGAGTTGCCCCGTCGCCGCAACCTGCCTCCCTATGGGGCCAATTGGTTACCTGCCTATTGGGGCATCCATGGCAGGATATATGTGGGCCCGTCCTGATTTGGCCATTCCAATGGTCCAGCGCTTGGACAATGATTGCCGGGCTGTGGTTGTTTTCCCTGGCCCGTCATGGTTAGCCTGGGTCAAGACATTAGGCTTAGGACGGCCCTTCACCCTGAGATGCCAGCGATGAGCCCTGCTAGCACTTGCAGTTACTATATGTGACTCTTACGTGGCATGCTTATGCCCCATGCGGAGAGTCCACTTTCGGGCAACCACCTTTGTGCCTCGATCTGGAGCTCTCAGATTGAGTTAGCTGCTACCATCTTCAACAGGGGACAGGTTTTGTAGGGACCTGGCCCCAGATTATGGGTTGCTCGATCAGGAGTGGGCTCTGGTGAGGCTTCGCTTCTCAAGGGCCGATCAGCCAGAAGAGGGTACTAGCCTGGCGCTGCCATATGTCCGGTTGCTCCCCCGCAGGTGTTTGTGGCAGCACATGGTGCACGCCCTGGCCTGTCATCTGCTACCAAGCCAGGTCTACACTGACTGAACTAGAATTGGTACCCATTCCTTCCAGTTGGGCGCCGCATCAGCTGCGGCTGCGTTTGGGTGCCCGGAGCCTGACATATGTTGCATAGGCAGGTGTGGATTTGACCAATTCTCTCTGTCTGTTCGTCCCTTCACTGAATGAGTGCCTTGTTTGCTCCCTATTTTCCCTCCTTATTTTACAGACCCTGTGTGTTTCTGCACACTGGTAGTAGTGTGGCTTGTGGACCATGACTCTGTGCACTGGAAAGGCACAGTATGCTGCTTCGTCAGAATGGGGACCCCATCTCGGGCTACACGTAACCGCGCGTATGCAGTGGTATGGTGTGCACGGCATAGAGGTGGTGGAAACTGTTGACATTCCTGATGTCCATTGGGGATGCTGGGCCGCCACATGTTTTAATTCTGCACCTCGGTGGCAGTGATCTTGCACGGATTGCTGGCATGGACTTAAAGACTTCCGAGTGCAGTGACCTAGCGTTTCTTTGTCGTTTATGGCCATCTACACGATTGCTATGGTCATACATCATGCCGGTGCAATATCATAGGCGAGATTTTGACCCGGCGATTGGACCGTGCCCGGCAGTCAGTGAACAGGGCTGTTGCCTGGTTCCTTGCCTGGAATGGCTCGTGGACAGCCATTTGTCATCTGGGGATAGGGTTACAGGAATTTAGCCTGTATTCTGGAGATGGGGTTCACCTGCCAACAAGTCGAGGCACCTCTCTTTTGAATAACGTGCAAGAGGGCCAGGTGACCGAACTGTCGGTCAAGGGGAGCGGCCCCGGCTGCAATGTGGCAATGTTGCCAAGTGGAAGGTGCCTCTCTTAGAGTCACAGGTGATGCATGGCCACATCAATTTTGCCTGCACAGTGGTAATACCAGGCAGTGCTTTCGCCTAGTGTCTGGGTCATGCTATGGCGGGTCTCGCTAAACAACACCGAAAGGTACGGCTGATTAGGGGTTTACGAGCGGACCTGTTGGTTTGGCTCACATTCCCGCAGGACTTCCCTGCTGTTTCCTTGGGAGGTCTGAGCTTCTGGTCACCATCAGTTCCGGGTACAGTCGGATGCCTCCAGCTCCCTGGGGTGGGGGGATTTATTTAAGGACAGTGTGCCTATGGTCATAAGCCCCAGGGATGGGAGGGCATGGATCGCTTACGCGACCTTACGTTTCTAAAAAATTTTCTCAATTCTGGGTATCCCTTATGCTCTGGGGGGACGGGTGGCCAAATTCTGTGCCTCGCTTTTGGTGTGACAATGCTGCGGTGGTGCACATTGTCAAGGCCCAAATCGTCTAAATCCCCCGGAGTCATGGCCTCAGCTCGCCTATTGTCTTGGGTCCGTGTGTTTTAAGGCACTCCTTAGGGCTAAACATGTGCCAGGCATTTATAACGATATTGCTGATGCTTTATCCCGCCTGCAGATCTCCTGGTTTCGTGACTGGGCTCCAGACGCTCAGGAACTACCCCCTACACTCCTGGCCGAGATATGGTCATTTGGCAAGGAGACGGGAACCGGGCGAGTGGCATGTCTTGGCAACTCGCATGCGCACAGCGCATCAGCATCCACACCTTCACTTTAGAGCCTTTGGTGGGCAAAAGGAAATTGCCCAAAATGTGGCCAACATTGGTCGACTAGGTTTTATCATGTCTCCTCCGCCCTTATGATCTGGGGTTGGCTCCATGCACCATAGCCACCAGGCTTTACGCCTTGATATTCATGGCCAAGGCACGGGACTTTCCTGACTATGCGAGGGTCATCTGCATACCCCATGTATTGGGAGGGTGGACACGTGTACGTGGCCGCCACCAGGACACATGTCACCCTATTATCACTGATATTCTGACCCACCTTGCACGAGGTTGGCATAGACGATGTTGCAGTAGGCAGGAGGAGTCTCTTTTCATGTAGCTACCACTGTAGCCTTTTTTCTGGAGCTCGGCGACTCAGCGAGCTGGTCCCATGGTCAAGGGGATGCGTTTTGTAGGGCACTGGAACTCGAAGATGTCTATATCAACCAAGAGTGGGCTCAGTTGGGGATTCGTCCCTTGAAGGCCGATCAGCATGGAGTGGGCAGTGGTGTATACTGCTGTGACGTACATATGCTGACATCGTTCCGGTTGGTGCCCTACATGCAATTGGCAGTGCCTGCTGCGCGCCCTGGCCTGTTTTTCTGCCACCAGGATGGGTCTCCCCTTACCAAACTTAAGTTCTGGATGGTGACCGGTACCGCGCTTCACAATGGGGGCCCCGTTATGGCACCCATTCATTCAGGATAGGAGTCGCATTGACTGCGGCAGCTTTTGGGTACTTGGAGGCGGATATATGTGGGCGCGTGGGGGTGTGCACGTATTTTCCTTATATGTACGTCCCGTCACTGTATGAGTACCTAGTTATGTCCTTAACCCCTTCTCCTTTTTACAGATCCTGTGTGTCTCCGCACACAGGTGGCAGTGGGGCTGGAGGGTTGTCAGCTATGTACACTGGGCGGCAGTATATGCTGCGGCGACAGAGTGTGGACCCCAGCTTGGGCTGCGTGCATCCGCACGTATGCGGTGGTATGGTATGCACGGCATGTGAGGGCGGGAACTGTTGCCATTCCTGATGTCCATCAGGGATGCTGGACCGCCTGATGTTCTTATTCTGCACCTCGGCGGCAATGATCTCACACGGATCAATGTCCTTTCCTTAAAATGTCGAGGTGCAGTGACCTAGCCTTTTTTACATAATTTATGGCTGTACAGCTGTTGCTATGGTCTAACATCGTGCCGAGACACCATTTTAGGGGAGACATGGATCTCTGTGGTTTGGACCGTCCCCGGCGGTCAGTGGACAGGGCTGTTGCCTGGTTCCTCGCTGAGATTGGCTTGGGGACAGCCAGAAGACATCTGAGGATAGGCTTGTGAAAATTTTGACCTATAGGCAGGATATGGGGTTCACCTGTCGGCTAGAGGTATGTACCTCTTTCTGGAGTAGGTGCAAGCAGGGCTGGTGACCGAGCTGACGGTCTGGGGGGGGCAGTGAGTCATCATGGACGCCTCCCCGTGTGGCGGGTTGCACTGGGTAAGGTAAATGTTTATGACACATAGGTATCTGGCAGGTTCGCCATTGACTGGCCAACACGTAGATAGGTACAGGGGAAGCAGGTTTGGCCGGTCAAGGGCGAACTATGAAAGGGGTGATGTCAGGAGCTTCACAGCCTGCATCAACTTGATATTTGAACGGATACACGTCATAGGGTGTGGTCAGTAGATTGCAAGCGCGGCGCCAAAATGGCCGCCGCACTCTTTGCGGGGCCCCCCCACCGGACGAAGGCATCCGGGTAGTTAGGGGGCGTGGCCAGCACCCTTATAAAAGGGGTGGCCACGAGGCAGCCGAGCTGCCATTTTGCGAAGCGACGGAGCGGAGAAGTTTTTCCCTCTTACCTCCGTCGCTCTTGCTCTTCACCGGGAAGCCTCTTTGGCGCAGCTTTTCTTTCCTTAGGCTTCCCAGCAGATACCAGCTATGCCCTCCAAGAAGAAGGCGGCTGCGAACGTGGCTCGCTCTGCGCGGAGGCGCCAGCCGGGTCGGAGGACCGCGACTGCGCCTCCCCAGCAGCCTCCTCTGCCAGAGCCCACCGGGACTGGTGGGATGGGGTCGGTAGCCCCTTGGCCTGAGGCGGGGCGTCCGCATGTCAGCCCGGTGGGGGCCGCGGCCACCGGCCCACAAGCAATGGCCAATGCCCCTGGCATGGTCCATGCTTCGGGGCCTTCCCTGCTGGGTTCGCAGTTCCCTGTGGGGGGTTCCAGCCATGGTGGGTGGTTGGGTTCCCTCCCCTGGCAGGGCATGCCCCCGGCCCCTCAGGGGCCGGGCCTGGGCTCTTGGCCGTATGCGGCCTCTGGGGTCCAGGGACCTGGACCGGCCCCTGTAACTTGCGGGCCGGCTGGCCCTTTGGCCCCTTTGGGTACCGGGGGGTATGTCAACGTCGAGGCCCTTCTGGCCCGCGTAGCGGCCCTTGAGGCATCGCTCGCGAGGGTCAACCACCCAGGGGCGCCTTTTGGGTTGCAGGTTGATCCTTCGCCTGTCGGGCAGCGGCAGGCAGCGGGACGGGTCGAGCTGCCTGAGGCGTGTGGGCCGGCGGTGGCCGCTGCCTTGCAACTCCCCACTCAACAGGCGCAGCAGACTGGTGCTGATCAGGCCCCAGCGACGAGCTCAGTTGCGATCGTGAGCTCCGACGCCCCCAGTGGGCCGGAACCCCCGGTGGAGGCGGCCCGCGGGGGTGCAGCATGTGAGTATGCGGTTCAATCCAGTGCACCCACACACCTGACTACATTGGGGGGAGCATTTCAGTGGCCGTGGCCTCGCACGGGTGGTGCGACGGTTCAGCCACTGCCGGCCCACCCGGCGACTTCACCCCTGACCCAGGGCCCGGTTTGGGGTGGTGCCTCCTACTCTGTCGGGAACGTGTTGGGGGTGTCAGGGTTGGTGCAAGCTCCTTTTACTTTACCCGCAGTTCCCACCGTGCCGGTGTCCCTAGGGGACCATCTGGCCCAGTCTACCAAGGAGAAGATCTGGCGGGGGGAGTATGTGGACATCTTCTCCCTTCTTAACAGAGAGCCCACCAAGGAGGAGAGGGAGGGGCAGGATGAGAAGGATAAGGAACAGGCACGTCGTCGTAAGCCACCGCGCACGTGGGCTAACTGGTTGCCGGCGTACCTCATATACATGGCGGTTTACCTCAGGGCCAGGCCGGATCTGGCCATCCCGATGGTCCAGTATTTGGACAACATCTACCGGGCGATGGTTGATTTCCCGGGCCCATCGTGGCTGGCTTACGACGAGGAATTCCGTATGCGGATTCCCCTGCACCCAGAGATGAGGTGGGATGAGCCTTGCCAGAAGCTGTGGCTTCTGTACATGACTCCCACGCGCCCTGCGCCTGGGGAGAGATACCATTGTGGACATGCTGTCCAACGAGCGGCCCCAGTGCAGACACCCCGCCAGGTGGCGGGGCAGGGGGTTCCAGCCCGCCTGCTGTGCTGGACCTTCTCGTCCAATGGTTCCTGCAACAGGAAGAATTGCAAGTACAGGCATGAGTGTCCCTCTTGTTCTGGCCCCCATGCTGCCTCCACCTGTCCCAGGCCTGGGGGACTGCGAAGTAGGGGTAGGGGTGGTCAAGGGGCCGGTAGGACTGCCGCTGAGGGAGCAGGTCCACCGAAAGGCCCCCTCACCAATTAATGTGGACATGCTGGAGCGTTGGCTCGCATTGTACCCTAGGAGGGCAGACGCAGTTTACCTGCTTCAAGGCTTTCAAAGGGGGTTTCGTATTCCTTTCACGGGAGATAGGTCCACCCAAGATGCACCCAATCTTTTGTCACTCAGGGGAAGGGAGGAGGTGGCTGCTGCCAGCATTACTAAGGAGGTTGATGTGGGCAGGGTCGCTGGCCCTTTCCCTGCACCCCCGTTTCCCAACCTTAAGGTCTCCCCATTGGGCTTAGTGCCCAAGAAGTCGCTGGGCGAGTTCCGCCTGATTCATCACTTGTCCTACCCAGCAGGCCGATCGGTCAATGATGCTATCCCTGATGACCTTTGCTCGGTCAGGTATACATCCTTCGACCAGGCGCTGCGCATGGTGCGCTCATGTGGCCCGGGTGCGCTGTTAGCTAAGTGCGACATTAAGTCGGCATTTCGTCTCCTGCCAGTGCACCCGGGTGACTTTGAGTTGCTGGGTTTCAAATTTCGGGGTGGATATTATTTTGATAAGGCCATGCCTTTTGGCGGTTCCATCTCATGCTCGGCCTTCGAGCGTTTCAGTACCTTCCTACAGTGGGCTTTTGTCCACAGGTCAGGGTCTCGGTCTGTAGCCCATTACCTGGATGATTTTTTGTTCGGGGGTGAACGGGGCTGGGACACGTGCACACATCTCCTCAACACATTTCAGACGCTAATGGAGGAACTCGGTGTCCCTTTAGCGCCCGAAAAGACCGAAGGCCCATCTACTAAGCTAGTATTCCTGGGGGTGGAGATTGACACGGTAGCGCAGGCTTCTAGGTTACCAGGTGAAAAGGTGGCCAGGATAGTGGCCCTCATATCGGACTTGCTGGCTAAACGCAAGGCATCCCTTCGGGAATTGCAGGTGCTTCATGGTCACCTTAATTTCGCTTGCAGGGTGGTCGCACCTGGCAGGGCATTTGCTCGGCGCTTGTGCGATGCCATGACAGGCTTATCCAGGCCCCACCATAGGGTGAGACTGACCCGGGGTATCAGGGCAGACATGCTCATATGGCTCCAGTTCCTGAGGGAGTTCAATGGGGTCTCATTTTGGAGGTCTGACCTCCTGGCTTCACCTCGTTTCCAGATACAGTCTGATGCCTCTGGATCCCTGGGTTATGGGATGTACTTCAATGGGAAGTGGGCCTATGGTGGGTGGCCTCCAGCCTGGTCGGGCACGGGTCGCCTTAGAGATCTCACGTATCTGGAATTTTTCCCCATTCTGGGGGCTTTGATGCTATGGGGTGAGGAGTGGGCCAACTCGGTGGTGCATTTCTGGTGTGACAATGCGGCTGTGGTCCACATTGTCAACTCACAGACTTCTAAATCACCCAGGGTCATGGACTTGGTGCGCCAGTTTGTATTGCGCAGCCTGCGCCTCACTGTACTGTTCAGGGCCAGGCATGTCCCGGGGGTTAATAGTGATATTGCTGACGCTTTGTCCCGCCTGCAGATCTCCCGGTTCCGCGCCTTGGCCCCCGATGCGGAGGAATTTCCCTCGCCACTCCCGGAGGAGATTTGGACCCTTGGCAAGGAGAGGTGAACCGGGCGATCGGCATGTCGCTGGCGCCACGCACGCGTAAGGCGTATCACCATGCATTCATTTCCTTTCAGGCATTTTGTGCCCAATTTCGACTGCCAGACACCTGGCCAATCCCGGTGGCCCACATCCTCCGATTCATGGTTTGCCTGCATGCCCAGGGCCTAGCACCCCACACCATAGCATCCAGGCTGTCAGCGCTGGCTTTTATGGCCAATGTAGGCGGTCATGCGGACAGTACCGCTGATTTCCGTGTGAGACACGTTTTGGAGGGGTGGGTGCGGGAACGTGGGCGTCGCCCGGACGACCGCCACCCAATTTCCCCAGGGGTACTTACCCAACTGGCACGGGGCTGGCATGACCTATGTTTTGATAGGTATGAGGCAGCCCTGTTTCATGCGGCTACAACGGTGGCTTTTTTTGGAGCGCTCCGCATCAGCGAGCTTGTGATGCTGTCTAAGGCGGATGCAAGTCGTAGGGCACTGGAACTCGAAGATGTCTATGTTTGCAATGATTGGGCTCAGTTGAGGATACGCTCCTCTAAAACGGATCAGCATGGCGTAGGCAGTGGAGTAAGGCTGCTACGATGTTCCTCAGCAGACATCTGTCCGGTTGGTGCCCTACAGGAGTTCCTTGCACTGCGTGGCATGCACCATGGCCCGTTTTTCTGTCACCAGGATGGGTCTCCCCTCACTAAATTTCAATTTTGGAAGGTGACTGGGAAGGCACTCGCCAGGGTGGGCCTCCCTGGGGCCCATTACGGCACCCATTCATTCAGGATAGGGGCGGCTTCTACTGCGGCTGCTTATGGGTACTCCGGGGCTGAAATACGCAGCATGGGGAGGTGGGGCTCACAGAGTTTTCAGTTTTATGTTCGCCCTCTTCCACCGTGAGTACCGGTTGAGTCACCGCACCTTTTCTCCTCCCCTTGTTTTTTCCCTTGACAGACCCTGGGTGTCGTATTACACCGGTGACAGTATGGCTGGTGGGCCATAGCTACGTGCACAGGGCAGCGTGTTACGCTGCGGCGACAGAGTGGGGACCCCGACTGGGACTGGGTGCATACGCAAGTCTCACATGGTATGGTAAGCCCGGTATGTTGTGGCAGGAACTGTTGCCATTCCTCTTCTTGGGGAGGAATGCTGACCTGCCTGACATTCTGATTATACACCTTGGGGGCAACGATTTGGGACAGGTCACCGGCCTATCGCTGAAGCATGCGATTTGCGGTGACCTCGCCTACCTACATTACGTATGGCCCGCCACAACCCTTGTTTGGTCAGATATGGTCCCGCTTCACACTTATAGGGGAGGCTTCGACCTCCAGGCCCTGGACCGCGCTAGGAGCATGGTGAACTGGGCTGTGGCCCGGTTCCTTGTGGGCAAGGGTTGGGGGCGGGTCAGTTGCCACCCCGCCATTAGTCTGCAAAATTATGGACTTTATGCAGGGGATGGGGTCCATCTGTCGCGAGGAGGTATGGACCTCCTGTTGGGTGATTGGCGAGCAGGCCTGTTGACCGAGATGACGGTCTGGGGGGGGGCGTCGAGCCTTTATTGAAGCCTCTCCGGGTGGCGGGTAGCACTGGTAGGGTAAACATTTATGACCCACAGGTATCCGGCAGGTTCGCAATTGACTGGACAACACTAGACAGGCATAAGTTGGTTAAACGTTGTCCGGTCAACGACGAACCAGGCGACGCATCACCCCGTGATTTCACGGATACGCGTCAGAGGGTGGGGTCATTAGTTAGATATTGACTACGGTCAACAATTTGTTTGTTGTCAACAAACAAATTGATACAAATAGATACATTGTAACAATTGCCGTTGGCAATTTTGGGTGGTACCTTACCAGTGTTACTTCGGCCTGCTTGCCTTAAGAATTATGATTGGTCAATTACCAATAGAAATTTATAATTCGGACTAGGGCATGAATCAATAAATGTGGCCCAATGCCGTTATCCACTTTCATCAGTGTCTGAGTCCTTTATTGGGGGGTGCGCCTGCAATGCAAACGCGGCGCCAAAATGGCCACCGCGCTCTTTGCGCCCCCCCCCACCGGACGAAGGCATCCGGGTAGTTAGGGGGCGTGGCCAGCACTCTTATAAAAGGGGTGGCCACGAGGCAGCCGAGCTGCCATTTTGCGAAGCGACGGGTCGGAGAAGTTTTTCCCCTCCACCCCCTCCCTAGTTAACAGTGTGATATTTTGGTCGCTTCGGGGCCGGGTGGGAATTTTTGGCTGGGACCCACAATTGGCTAGGGTCCTGGTTTTTTCGCCCATCCCACACTGTTGCTATGGTTTGATATAGGGGTTTCTGTTGCTGCTGTTGACTTTGGTCACATGGGCGGGTAGCACTGGTAAGGTAAACATTTATGACCCACAGGTATCCGGCAGGTTCGCAATTGACTGGACAACACTAGACAGGCATAAGTTGGTTAAACGTTGTCCGGTCAACGACGAACCAGGCGACGCATCACCCCGTGATTTCACGGATACGCGTCAGAGGGTGGGGTCATTAGTTAGATATTGACTACGGTCAACAATTTGTTTGTTGTCAACAAACAAATTGATACAAATAGATACATTGTAACAATTGCCGTTGGCAATTTTGGGTGGTACCTTACCAGTGTTACTTCGGCCTGCTTGCCTTAAGAATTATGATTGGTCAATTACCAATAGAAATTTATAATTCGGACTAGGGCATGAATCAATAAATGTGGCCCAATGCCATTATCCACTTTCATCAGTGTCTGAGTCCTTTATTGGGGGGTGCGCCTGCAAAGTATATTGACTCCGGTCAACAATTTGTTTGTGTCAACAAACAAATTAATACAAATTGATACATGTAGCCAATTTCCATTGGCATTTAGGGTGGAACCTTACCAGTGCTACTGCGGCCTGCTTGCCTTAAAGAATTACAATTGGATGATACACCAATTGAAAGTGATAATTCAGACTAGGGCATTATTCAATAAAAGTGGCCCCATGCCTTTAATCCAAGTCTGAGTCTTTCTTTGGGTGGGTGCGCCTGCAAAGTACAACGGCCTCTCCACTCCGGCCGCAGACAAATCCGAGGGCTTAATTATTATTTTTCAACATGCTATCCCTAAACAAAACCATAACTGCATAGAAAATAAGCAGTGATATATTAGTCATTTTAAGGGCTAATGAAAAAACTAACATTTGTATACACTGACATAAACTGACACATGCAAATATATAAGCTATTTCTAAGGGAAAGATATGAGAATATATGCTCCCCTCTACAAAATGTGATCCGATCAGCAAAATCAGTCCAAAAGAACATTTGTTTGTGTCTGTTTCTAACACAAGCAATTTTATTAGGCAGATTTATTTCAGATAGTGTGTGTATAGATTTCGAGTTGGGAATGGCTTTCAACAAGCAAGCTTTCCTGCACAACACAACCATATATTCCTGGCACTTGACAAATGAAGCTGAGACATGAAGAAGAGTTTTTAAAGGAGCTGGGTTTGAAGACAACCTATTAATTGATTATTCAACTTGCTCATGCTCAAGAGAGATTCTTATTAACCTAAGAGTTATTTTTGTGCAAGGCTTGTCATATTTTATGCCAAAGACACTCCTGAAAAAAGATAGCTCATTTATCTTGCATCATTTTATTGACTTTAGTGCAGGGCTTGTCTCCAATAAAGTAATTCCACTCTTAGAAAGAATTGCGGCACGCCCATCTTTGTTTCTAATAACAAGCAGCAAAGCTAGCAGTACCAAAAGTCACAATTCTGGTGACTAGAAGATCGCTGCCAAAGAAAAAGGCTTCCTCCAAATGCTACCTGAGGCTTTTGATGTTGTGAGACGAAAATTAACTATGTTTATGGCGGGGATGGAAGCTGTGCTGATCCAAAACATAGTGAGACCCAATTAATGCTATACCAACTCATCCCAGGAGAAAGTGGGAGGAGAAAACCAGTGGGTGTGTGCACTTCAGTCTGGCCAGGTTATCATGCTATGGTAATAAAGTAGAATAATCCCAAAGCGGGGCTAAACGGTATGAGTCAACAAAAAATGAAGAAAACTGTTTGAGGCTGAAAAAATTATAACTTCTCCAATATAACTCTTTATTGTCTAATGGGTGGATCTTGTTAAACTTCACAAGATGTAACACTACAAAATTCAGTAATACTTGTATAAACTCTTTAATAACTCAGGTAAGTTGATTCTTGTAAATGTAAACCATCATCCGGGTTTCCCACCATACAAAATTCTCAAATTAATCTGTTATTTCTTGCAATAAACCTAATAATTGTTGTAGTTCCTTTCCATACAATGCTTTAGATATTCCAACTTTTTTTAAAATAGAGTATTGTAGAGCATACTGCCAGCCATTCAACACTGATTGTCAGGCAGAGGTTAACTAACCTGACAACCCAGAGGACTAACAGCCTTGGGTGGCAAAGTCCACAAGGAAGGGTGATGGTCCCCAAGCAGATTAAATCCCACTTGAATCCATCTTGATGGAAGGCAGCAGCTTCATCAATACTGATCTGGGGCTGAGGAGGACTTGGTGTGCCAAAAGGGCTCAGGACCAGAAAGTGACTAGTAGAACTGGATCAGTGGTGCAGGTGTCATGGTGCAATGTGGCAGGAAGATGAAAGGCAATATATTGCATTGTATTCTCAGGACAGTCATCATGGCTGATCACCATGATGATAGCCAATATTCGGATTCAGATATGGCAGAAGAAGAAGTGTACACTCGGGCCTGTCATACCATTATCATGGCTGGGAGTGGAGTACAAGCATTGCAGCTCATGAGTCTTCTTGTTTTCACAAGCCTCAACTTTACCCGAGTAATGCTGGACTAGTGGCAGAGGTGGTGATTGTGAAAAAACTATGGAACCTTGGTCCTAGGTTCCGAAAAAACTGTCATCATACCATGCAAACTGTAGCTAAGGATTATAGTTCATACAAGGTTTATTTTTATGACTGCATGGCCACCGGAGTAACCTGCTTAACTGGATTATATACAGATGTCCATAAACAGATAATCTCCCCTCTCAACCCCTGCCTGCTCTGTCTCTGGCATCAGAAGGTACTGTACCGTTTTAGTGTTCAAGGAATGAAGAAGCAGACGAATGAAGTAGTGAAATTCAGCTCTTTATTAGTGGGGTTTGAACACAGTTTAGATGGGGCAAAACTCAGACTTATATACACTATAAACAGTAACAGTAACAATAATACAACAAGCCCATTGGCTAACAGAGTGTGCACATTTTCGATCCACTTATTTGCATAAGAATAGATACATAAGAAAAGATACATTCTGCTCCTATAAACAGTAACAATAATGCAACAAGCCCATTGGCTAACAGAGTGTGCACATTTTCAATCCACTTATTTGCATAAGAATAGATACATGAGAAAAGATACATTCTGCTCCTGTCAGAAAATACTATATTTATGCCCTTGTCCTCCACCCTAGAGGGATCCAATCTGTCCAGCAAGGATGACAGTTTCCTTCACTGGAGCAATTCAGCAGGGGACAGCCCTGAGGCAAGGGGGGTGAGCCTATATGTGAAAAGAAACTGGCATAACTGGAGCTCCAAATCTCCTTCACCCATACGCCGAAGCATGTCTTCAGTTGTGCACACCTGCCGCTCTACCTGGCCATTGGTGGCTGGGTGGAATGGGGCAGCAGTGATTTGCCTAATTGCATTCCTTTCCATGAAGGATTGGAATTCTGCAGATGTGAACGTGGACGCATTGTCGGACACCAGCACATCTGGAAGTCCAAATGCTGCAAACAGCCTTCTTAGGTGCATTATTGTGGTGGCTGAAGTGGTATTAGGCACCCTAATCACTTCCATCCACTTACAGAATGAATCCACAGCCAACAAAAATAGGGCACCCCTAAATGGACCTGCAGAATCTATGTGAAAAGTGGACCACGGGCCCAGAGCAGAATCCCATTCCCGAGAGGGAAGGTGGGATTGCTCTGGGTGAGAGGATTGACAATTGGCACAAGTGCTGACCATTTGTTCTATGTCTTGGTCCAGTTGAGGCCACCAAAGTAGCTACGGGCAAGGGCTTTGGAACGTACAATTCCCGGATGACTTGTGTGAAGTAGATGTAAAACCTTTTTCCTGAGAGTGACAGGAATGACCACCCACTGGCCCCATAGAAGGCAACCTTATTCCACTGACAGTTCCAAACGCTTGCAATGGAATGTTATGAATTCCTCGGCTAGAAGAGAGGCAGGCCAGCCTTTTTGTACCCAAGACATTACTTCAGTCAATGTTACATCCTTGGCCGTAGTCTTGGCTATATCTGAGGGGATGACTGGGGGCGAGTCGAAAGCCTCAATCATAAGGACCTGGTGGTCGCTTTCGATCTCGCAATCGGCTTCCCTGACCCCTGGCAGTGGAGAACGTGACAGGACATCAGCGTGGCTGATGTTCTTGCTGGGCCTGTGCACCAAAGTAAAATCATATGCATTTAGGAAAATTGCCCAATTCAACATCCTTGGGGACAGAATTTGAGGCGTGGGCTTCCCATTCACAAAGATTCCAAGGAGGGGCTTGTGGTCAGTTACGATGATAAAAGGTCTTCCGTAAAAGTAGTTGTGGAATTTCTTAGTGCCAGCCACGATTGCCAATGCCTTCTTATCTGTCTGAGCATAATTCTTCTCAGGCTTTGAGAGTGAATGGGAATATAATGCTACAGGGGCTTCCCTCCCATCATTTAGTACATGGCATAACACAGCTTCCACCCCACAGGGGATGCATCACACACAAGTGCAACTTCCTTGTTAGGATCAAAATGAGTTAATACAGCATCCGAAGATAGCAGACTTTTAAGTTCTAAGAACGCTTTCTCCTGGCAATGGCCCCAGTGCCAAACAGCATCTTTCTTAAGAAGCCAATGTAATGGTTCAGCAACTGAGGCTTTGCGATGGAGAAAAGCATGATAGAAGTTTAACAATCCTAGAAATGATTGCAATTCGGCTTTACATTTTGGCATGGGTGCATTTCGCATGGCCGCCACCTTGGAGTCAGAGGGCATGATACCTTGGGGTGTAATTTGGTACCTCAGGAACTCCAAGTCCTGTGCCAAAACCACACATTTGTCTCTTTTGAGACGTAGACCGGCCCTCTCGAAACGTGAGAGGACTCGATTGAGCCTGGCCGCTCGTTCGACAGTGTCCTTAGTGGTGATCAGGACATCGTCAAAATATGGCAGGACACCGGGCAAACCTTTTAAAATATGTTCTACAAGAGATTGAAATATTCTGGGGGCCACATTCACCCCGAATTGTAGTCGAGTGACCTTAAATGCCCCCCTATGCATTACTATGGTCTGAGCTATGGCAGCAGCAGGAAACACAGTCAATTGTTAGTAAGCCTGGGCAAGGTCAAGTTTTGCAAAGCAATTTCTTCCATGCAAGGAGGCAAAAAGGTGGCTTACCACGGGCACAGGATGTGTGTTCTGGCAAATAGCTTTATTGATGGTACACTTGTAGTCAGCGCATATCCTGACCTCCCCATTACTTTTCAAAGCAGTCATGATTGTTGTCTCCCACTCTGCAGAGTTCACTGGCACTAGGATGCCCTGCCCCACCAGTTTGTCCAGCTCGGCTTCTATCTTCTCCTTTAAAGCAAAGGGTCCCTGGCGTGGCTTCATCCGGATGGGCCAGATGGTTGGGTCAAGCTCAAAGTCCACAGGGGGTCCTTTGTATAACCCTAAACCCTTTTTGTACACTTCAGGATGTGCAGCACAAATGTCCTGGATTGGGTCAGCATCTATTGCTTGAATGTCAGAAAGCCGGATTCCCAGGGGCCTAAACCATTGGGTCCCAATAAGATAGTTAGTGCCCTGCTTAACTACAACCAATGGCAAGGAGGTGCGAATGTTTTTGAATTTGACCAAGAAATTTCCCACCCCCAGGACCGGAATCTGGCAACCTTGCACATCCTGGAGGGAAGTTTTAAAAGATTTGAGCTTGGGACGAGAGGCAGGGCGAATTCTCAAAAACTCCCGCTGTGGGATTATGGAAAAGGTAGTACCTGAATCCACCTCCATCTTGAAGGGGACGTCCTGCAGGCTCAGGTCTACAAAGAAACGCTCGCTGACAATACCCACTTGGCACGGCTCAGGCTCTGGTGACACTTTGGCGATGGACGTTTTGTGGTGATGACTCTTCTTGGACTCAGTTGCTGGAGTTCTTTGCTTTCACTGTTGGCATACTTTACCAATGTGCCCTCGTCGCCCACAGTTGTGGCATTCTGTGGTGCGGAAGGGGCATTGCCTGCGGTCATGCTGGGCTCTGCACCATCACAGTTGCAAAGGAATTTCTTCTCCCAATCATCACGGTGCTCTCGGTGCTTTAGTTGGACCACTCGTACCTCTCCCTCTGCGTCGTTGGACTCCGATGAAGAGGTGAAACCAGGTGATGCTGAGGAGGAGGAAGATGAATTTTGCTGAGCTTGCACAACTGAGTCGGTGGCACCGGTGGTGGAGTGGCGATGCCAGAGAACTTGATGCCGGACCGTTCGGCCTCAAATGCTACCGCCTCTTCTAGGACAGCCTTGAAGGTTAGCGTCTTCCTGATCATGAGGCGACTTTGAGCATCTTTGTCCCTCATGCTGGCCAGCAGATGGTCCCGGAGTGCTTATTTGATGTTGTCCCACTTGCATGGGGCGGCAGCAATGCACAGAGTGGTGGCGTAGTCTGCAATGGACTCCCTAGGTCGCTGCTCCCTTCTGTGGAAGGCCACCCTGGCCGGGAAGATCAAGACCTCTGGCTGCAGATGTTTCCTCAGTGCGGACATTATTTCTGTGAGCGGCACCACATCCACGTCCCTTGGGAGAATGAGGTGGGTTGCCAGCTCAAGTGTCTCAGAACCGCACTGAGTGAGGAAACAGGAGCACTTCTTGTTTCTGTCGGTGATCTTCTGCAAGGCCATTGCATGGCGGAACTGGCGTTCGTATGTTGCCCATTTTTCTGGATGCGCTGGGTTGAATGTGCCAATGTTGCTGCCATGTAGGGATGCCATCCCACCCTCATCGTCAGTTTAATGTTCAAGGAATGAAGGAGCAGACGAATGAAGTAGTGAAATTCAGCTCTTTATTAGTGGGGTTTGAACACAGTTTGGATGGGGAAAAACTCAGACTTATATACACTATAAAGTGTAACAGTAACAATAATACAACAAGCCCATTGGCTAACAGAGTGTGCACATTTTCGATCTACTTATTTGTATAAGAATAGATACATGAGAAAAGATACATTCTGCTCCTGTCAGAAAACACAGTTAACTTACATAACAACCCTGATGTTAGGTTTTGGCCTGAAATCTCAAGAAATGTGCTGCTGCTGACCTGGAAACTATAATTCAATGGTTGTGTGGGTAAGATGTGGTTCTAAAATGGATAAGATCTACTGGATCCAATTTTTTTCCATTTCTCTTGATATACCCACCAAACATGAGTGTAGGTATGTTCACTTTGGTTCTTGATATACTCATTTCTCTTCCCATTGGGATGAATGGGAGGAATAATAAGCAGTGAGAAGTCGACATCAGCTGCAACTTGTTATAACCCACAGGCCATCTCCTGGCCTTGCCTCAGGCCTTTCCACACCAAAGACTCCAGCCAGGAGGCCTGTGAGCCATCCAACCTTCAGGCTGCAATCTACCTGGGCCTTATGTGCCTTGGCAATACCCAGCAAAAGATAACAGAGAATAACGTGTTGTTTATGGTAGTGTCTTGTAATTGTAGGCTTCACTCTTGTCTTACCCCTTTCCAAAGATAAGGCAGGTTGTTGAAGTAAAGTTGTTTTATTATTCTTGTAGCATGAAGAACAATAGCAAGTTCATATGTAGTTTCAGGATACAAAAAGAGCAGGTTACAAACTAATCAAAAACAGCAGTCAGGGTATTCACATACAGGCTTTCCCCCACAAAACAAAATAACCTGACTACTTCTAAGTAAACATTTTTACAAGCACCAATGGGTTTGGTGTTACCCTTAGAGCTTTCAGTATCTAAGGGTAACCCATGTGTCTATGGGAAAGAAAGATGAGCTAGCCTCATCTTATTAGCATAGAACCAATGAGAGTCCAGGGATTGTATATACATTACCATGTCCTCATAACATAAGTTGTTGCTCTTCTCCGCTCTAATGTTGTCACAGAAGAACATTTCATACTGAGCGTATAGACAAAACATAGGCCTAGCAGGCACATCTGTAAGATAAGAGCTGCAGAGAAAATGTGAGGCTTTTGCAAAAGTCAAACCTCTATTCTAAGACAGTTTAAGAATCAAAGTGAAGCCATGTTGAATGACTTGTGACCATTCCGTTACACTCGTATCCAGGAATGCATTTTCCTGCCATTGGCATGAATTTGTTTAAGGTGGATCCCAGCTTGCCATTAAGTGACCCATCTCCTGTGGCACGTATGAAATGAAACATGAAATCACACTGGGACTGCAATGGACTGCCACAGCCTTAAGGATATTATCAAAGTGTGCCTTCAAAGCCAGTTCATCTGACATGGCCTTTCGTCTCCATGACCTTTGGGAATCAGAGTTCCTCCTCCATTCATTTTGCCGTTGGACCCAATATGATGATTACCAATGACGTTTTCTCCACTGAGGCAACCATCACCTGACCTAAAGGGGCTCATCCGCCCGTAGCTGTTGGCCCCTTTAGGGAGTAAGGTTATTTTCCACCACAGTAAAGTGAGAAATAAAAGAGGGAGAAAGGAAAATTCAATGTCTCTTCCCAATGTCTGTCCTGCCAGCCTAAGCCCAGTAGAGGAGAAAAGATGGATCTTTGTCTGTGAAGAGATTTTATGGGACCCAAAAGGCACTGGAGTTGTCATCTGTGTGAGAAGGGAATAGTCCTTGTTGGAAAGACTTTGCAATATTGTAGCTTGACAAGCCTATAGAATAAGGGATAAAAATATACCAGGACAAGTAGTCTCATATTTGGACTTTGATGTGAAACAAAGAAGCCAATTATATTTTACACACAACCTCCTTTTGCCTGTGGAAAAGAAATCATATAACTACACCTTCAGGGACAACATCTTTGGTAATTTAGTGTGTGCTGGTGCAGCAGATATATCAATTAACATGCCATATGTAGACCTTTACTTCACAGATAGACTGCATTGTTCTCAAGTTGAATTTCAATAGGAGCTTCTGTAAGAATTCCTGCAAATAAAACATGCTTCACTCACAATGGTGTATGTATACGTGAGAAAGAGGGGAGAGATTTTCTTTAAACTGATTGCACCTTATTCTTTCATTTTACTAATGTCACACAAACCTATAAATGATTGATGACTTTTTAAAAAGCATTCTGAATTCTTAATGTATTAGTATGACCTGAGCAGGGCTGCTAATGTTAGGACATTTTAGAGGTCACTAATTCTTACAGTTGCCACAAGGCAGAAGCAATTTGATGGCAATAACAGCAACAATTTTTGGAGTGTTGGGAGGGAGGAGAGAGTGTGTATATGTGCATGTGATATGCTGGCAATTCTCATCTGACTTATAGCAAGGTTTTCCAGGTAAGTGGGGCATTTAAGAAGTGGTTTTATCAGTGCCAGCTGGTCGGATAGCCAGAGGCTGGGAGTTTGATTCCCTACCATGTCTCAGAGAGAAGAGCCAACCTGTGTAGCCTAGGGCAAAATGCACAGCCCCAGGGCGTGAAGAAAGTAATGGTAAAATGTTTCTTTCTATAGAGAACCCTGGAAAGGATCATCACAAGTCCACATTGACTGGATGCCATACAAAAAACAAACAGCAAGAGCAGCAGCAGCAACAACAACATCAATAAACTACTCCAAAAGGAACAATACCTTGTTGTGGTGGAGGGACTTGTGTGTTCTAATGATGCTAGGAGCTATGCTAAACAGTTCCAACCAGGGCCACCATCAGAAATTTCTGGGGCCCATACTGAGCAATCCTATTGCCCGCCCCATACACACATAGTTATGGCCGGTGGCGGCAGCTCTGGGCCCTATAAGGCAGTATTGCATACTTGTCAAGTATCACGTATTGGCTGGGATTTCCCATATTTTAGCACTCGTTCCTCCCCTTTCCTGCTGCCGTCCCGTATTTTAAATGGTGGGGAAAGGGGTTACTGCGCATGTGCGCCCATCACAAAGGGGTTCTGTGCATGTGCAAAAGGTTCTGTGCATGTGCAAAGGGTTCTGTGCATGCACAAAAGGGTTACTGAGCATGCATGACTGCTTGACAGGTATGCAGTACTGGTAGTACTGCCCTGATGGCGGCCCTGGTTCCAACCATGTCAGACAGGTCTTAGCTGAACAACCTAAGAAACTACATCTGTCCCACAACCAATTTAATATGGTGAGAACACATTATTCTAATCCTATGCCAGCTCGATCGTCACCCGGAATAACAAGGATTGTGTTGGATGCCATCGAAAAATGTGCCACAGGGCTCAACTCCTTTTGCTAAGCAACTGGGACATAGAGTTGATGAGCAACTGTAAGACAATAAAACTCCCAAAGAATTTGGCCAAGGGAAGAAAACTATTTGATTATGGAAGCCTTTAAAACATGGATTTTTAAAATGTATGTAACAAATTTGGAAAGAAAACCTCCCAGACTTGGAAATTAGTGAGCAAAGAGGTGCATTATTTTGAAAAATAAGTTTTTCACTGATGTCAAATTACAAGGATTGTGTGCAAAGCAGTACATGATCAATGCCCATGCATAACTTACACAGCAGCTAATTTACCAACCAAGCACCAAGTAGTGAAGGAAAGAGAGGGATAGCGAAAAACCAGAAGCAACAGCTGAAAAGATTTTGAAGAAACAATGATCAGTGACAAATTAGCTGAGAAGATTAAGGTTCAAATGAAAAGGGTAGACAGAATCTGACTGCCAAATTTAAACCAAGTTAGTAAAGAAAATTAAGCACAAATACTGAAGAGAGTGTAGCTATCCAGATTATTCTGACAGTAGCTCAAACAAATCAGATAATATATGCCTTTCAATCAGGTTATATTACTACTGAAGAACTGGGTTTGAAAATCTTGAGGTCAAAGATAAATGGAGATAATATCATAAAGACAATTAATGCATGGGCAGTGCCTGTTATATGATATTCATCTGGAATAAGTGATTGGACCCAAATGGAATTGGATAGTTTAGATGAAAAAACAAGGAAGATAATGACTATGCATCATGCCCTGCACCCAAAATTTGGCAATTGATCATTTGTACTTCCCAAGAGCTGAGGGTGCCAGAGGAGTCCTAGAGGTGAAAGTGACAGTAGAGAAAGAAAAGCATAGCTTGAATAATTAAATTTTAAAAAGTGAAGAGCCTATGCTTAAGGAAGTTCATGAAGGAGGTCATTTGAAAATAGTGAAGAACAAAACTGAATATAGAAAAGAAATGATTGAAAGGCAAGCTTAGATTTGGAAAAATAAGCCTATTCATGGTCAATGCTTGAAAAATATAGAAAGTATTGACCTACACATGGTCAATACTTGAAAAACATAGAAAGAAAGGCTGACCAAAAACTGTTTGAGAGCAGGACTGTTGAAGAAAGAAACTGAAGGATTTATATTGGCATCTTAAGAACAAGTTTTTGCAAACAATTGCACGACGACTAAATACAGGATGTATCTAAGAAAGGAAATGTTGACTTTGCAATGATAAGGATGAAACAATAGATCATCTGATCAGTGGATGAAGCAAAATTTCACAGACTGATTATTTGTAATGCCATTACAGGGTTGCACAAATTATTCATTGGAAACTTTGCTAGAAGTTTGGATTTAAAAGTAGTAAAAGTTATTGGAAACATCAGGTTGAGAATTTTATTTTTATTTTTATTGAAAATGAGGGAATCAGGATCCTGTGGGACTTTAAAATTTAAAGAGATAGACATCTGACTCATAACACACCTGATATAACTGTTGCGGAAAAGAAAAAGTACTGGCTTATTGACATTGCTCATTGCAATTTGAGGACAAACAGATGGAGAAAAATTGCAAAATATTGTGATTTGCAAACTGAAGTTGAGGATTTATGAAAAAGAAATCAGTTGAATGCATAGTGATTGGAGCCCTTAGAGCCATGATGGCAAACCATGGCATTCCAGGTGTTCTTGGACTTCAATTCACAGAAGCCCAAATCAACACACCTACTGAGCAGGGCTTCTGGGAATTGAAGTTCAAGAACACTTGGAGTGCCAAAGTTGGCCGTCACTGCCTTAGAGCAATATCTAAAGGACTCCCTAGATATATGGAAATTTTGGGTTTATCGGACTTGAATATCCAACTTTACAAAAAACAACTTTCCTAGGAACAGCCTATATACCTAGACATTACCTTGAAAATTTTAGGTCCTTACTTAGGTTTTGTACTGTTAATTTTATGCCAGTCTTTCAGTGTGAATTGAACAGTAGGCTTTTATTATAACAAAGAGATTGAAAAGACAATGTGACATCAGGATTTGAGAACTAAAGTACAGCATCTCTGTGAGAAAAGAGCAACGGTGATACAAGTAGTGATAGAAGCACTGGGAGAAATTCCAAAAAGATTGTAAAAACACCTGAATGTGATTGGCATTGATAAGATCACAATAAAGCAGTAGCAGAGAGTAGCACTACTAGGTACCAGTTACTTTTCAAGCAATGCCTCACTGACTCTTAGGTCTAGGGCTAGGACCCAAGCAGTGAGGTTCAAAAATTCTGCTCCAAACATCTAATGGATTGATAATAATAGATTTGAACTCAAGTCTCTTGAGCTCAGATCTGATATTATATCCACTATAACACAAAAAATATTATGTTTGTACTCTTCAGCTATATTTCCTGTTGTATCATCATCTTTGCTTCCTAAATGATATTGTCAGCCAAGGTCATTTGACCTCCAGGGCTGAGTAATAGAAATAACCACACTATACAAAATCAATTTGGAAAGAAAAGGCCACAATTTAATTGGTTTCCTTCCAGTTGATATTAATCAAGATGATAGTAACCCAGGGTTAGCCACTTGGACATATGCCACTGTGTGTTCCCACTAGACACCTTTGAGTAGAGAGTGTGTGGCTGCCCTTGAACTGGGTGGATGCCCAGGGAGGGCCAAAGACCAACTCAGCCTTCCACAGTCATTAGGATCTGTCCTCATCCATATTAATCAAGCAATAAAGCTGTGACAAAAATAATGCAAATTGTAGTATTGTCAAAACACCATGAAACTACATCAAATGTAGGAGTGTCAGTGGGCTAAGTCTGTTCTGGTCCTAGACAAAGAAGGCTGGCTGTTCTTATCCTGGGCAGGCTGTTTGATATCTCGCAGGCAGACTGGAGTGAAAATCCTCCCTGTCTGTCTGCAAAGCAAACTTCTCCCCTGGTGCTCTGATTAGTTGAGAGCTATGGAATAGGGGAAAGTATATGATGGGCAAAGGGATTTATGGGAAGACTTCCAAGCCCTGAAAACAGTGATTGCCATGTCATAAACCTCTGTTTTCACTAACCAATAAAGTGCATTCCAGTTAAATTGGGGAGTAGGTACATGAAACATACAACAATCTTTTGATTCACATTAACTGTTTGGAAAGGAGTGGGACAATCTGGTTTTCTCTATCTCTCAGTATGGTATCATATGAAGTAGGAAATTTATGTATTTTCTTTTTTATCCATGGGTCGTTGCATGCTTCATATATCACTACAATCTCAATTATCTCTATGTGAAACAGTGTCAGAGTTTAGGTTCACAGACGATAACACTCATTCTAGAAAATAGTAAAACGGACCATTTCTATCTGAAGGACATCTTCAGATATCAAATTATTTGCATTCTCTCTATGGAAACTATTAAGTCCCGGAGGCCTCATTTACCACCATCTAGTCTGATTTACCTTCTTGTTAAACTTTCACTACATTACAAATAATAGGTAGCATAATATCCCATTCAAGATATATTTTCATAGCTCTTGATGGTGCTTACCAAGAAAAGTGAAAGTATGAAACATGCTCTTGTTTCACGTTTAACGGAGGGAAATGTCCCAGTAGATCAGAGGTAAATATATGGCACACATACACTTCCACAAATGCAAGCGTGGCGCCAAAATGGCCGCTGCGCTCTTTGCGCCCCCCCCCCACCGGACGAAGGCATCCGGGTAGTTAGGGGCGTGGCCAGCACCCTAATAAAAGGGCTGGCCATGAGGCAGCCGAGCTGCCATTTTGCGAAGCGACGGAGCGGAGAAGTTTTTCCCTCTTACCTCCGTCGCTCGTGTCCTTTCAAGGGAAGCCTTTTCCGGTGCAGCTTTTCTTTTCTTTGGCTTCCCAGCTAGACCAGCTATGCCCTCTAAGAAGAAGGCAGCTGCGAACGTGGCTCGATCGGCGCGGAGGCGTCAGCCGGGTCGGAGGACCGCGACTGCGCCCGCCCAGCAGCCACCTTTGGCGGAGCCCACCGGGACCGGTGGGATGGGATCGGTGCCCCCTTGGCCCGATGCGCGGTGTGCGCAGGCTGCCCCGGATGGGGCCTCGGCCCTTGGCCCGCAAACGGTGACCACTGCCCCTGGCATGGTCCGTGAGGCTGGGCCTTCTTTCTGGGGTGCACAGTTCCCCACGGGGGGAGCGAGCCACGGGGGGTGGTTGGGTTACCTGCCTTGGCAGGGCGTGCCCACGGCCCCTCAAGGGCCGAGCATGGGCTCTTGGCCGCATCTGGCCCCTGGGGCCCAGGGATCTGGACAGGTGCCCCTGACTTGTGGGCCGGCTCCCCCTTTGCCCCCTGTCGGGGCTGGGGGCTATGTTAACGTGGAGGCCCTTCTGGCCTGCGTAGCGGCCCTCGAGGCATCCCTGGCAAGGGCCAATCAAGCGGGGGCGTCTTTTGGGTTCCAGGTTGACCCTTTGGCTGCCGGGCAGCGGCAGGCGACGGGTCGGGTAGAGCTGCCTGAGGCGCGCGGGCCGGTGGCGGCCACTGCCTCGCAGCTCCCCACTCAGCAGGCGCAGCAGACTTGTACTGATCGGGCACCGTCGACGAGCTCAGCTTCGGTCGTGAGCTCCAACGCCCACAGCGGGCCGGAACCCCCGGTGGGGGCGGCCCGTGGGGGTGCATCGGGTGAGTATGCAGTTTAAGCTAGTGCACCCACACAACTGACTTCCCTGGGGGGGCTTTTCAGTGGCCATGGCCTCGCATGGGTGGTCCGGCGGTGCAACTGCCCCCGGCCCACCCGGCTACTTCATCCCTTACCCAGGGCCCGGGTTTGGGTGGCGCCCCTTATGCGGTAGGGAATGTGTTGGGGGTGCCCGGGTTGGTACAGGCCCCCTTTGCCTTGCCCGCAGTTCCCTCTGTGCCGGTGTCGGCACTGCCGACAGCAGGGTATTCCTTGCCCCTGGGGGACCATCTGGCACAGTCCACCAAGGAAAAGATCTGGAGGGGCGAGTATGTGGACATCTTCTCCCTTCTTAACAGGGAGCCCACCAAGGAAGAGAGGGAAGGGCAGGACGAGAAGGATAAGGAGCAGGCACGTCGTCGTAAGCCGCCACGTACGTGGGCAAATTGGTTGCCAGCGTACCTAATTTACATGGCTGTTTACCTCAGGGCTAGGCCTGATTTGGCCATCCCTATGGTCCAGTATTTGGACAACATTTACCGGGCTATGGTTGACTTCCCGGGTCCGTCGTGGCTGGCTTACGACGAAGAATTCCGCATGAGGATTCCACTGCACCCAGAGATGAGGTGGGATGAGCCCTTCCAGAAGCTGTGGCTTCTGTATATGACCCCCACGCGCCCGGCGCCTGGGGAGAGATACCATTGTGGACATGCGGTCCAACGAGCGGCCCCGGTGCACGTACCCCGCCAAGTGGCGGGACAGGGGGTTCCAGCCCGCCTGCTGTGCTGGACCTTCTCGTCCAATGGTTCTTGCAACAGGAAAAATTGCAAGTACAAGCATGAGTGCCCCTCTTGTTCTGGCCCCCATGCTGCCTCCGCCTGTCCCAGGCCGGGAGGATTCAGGGGCAGGGGTAGGGGTGGACAAGGGGCAGGTAGGACTGCCGCTGAGGGAGCGGGTCCACCGAAAGGCCCCCTCCCCAATTAATGTGGACATGCTGGAGCGTTGGCTCGCATTGTACCCGAGGAGGGCAGACGCAGTGTACCTCCTTCAGGGTTTTCAACTGGGGTTTCATATTCCTTTCACGGGGGATAGGTCACCGCAAGACGCACCCAACCTTTTGTCACTTAGAGGAAGGGAGGAGGTGGCTGCTGCCAGCATTAATAAGGAGATTGATGCGGGCAGGGTCGCTGGCCCTTTTCCCGCGCCCCCGTTCCCCAACCTTAAAGTATCTCCACTAGGACTAGTGCCCAAGAAGTCCCCGGGCGAGTTCCGCCTGATTCATCACTTGTCCTACCCAGCCGGTCACTCGGTCAATGATGCTATCCCTGATGACCTTTGCTTGGTCAGGTATACATCCTTCGACCAGGCATTGCGCATGGTGCGCTCATGTGGCCCAGGTGCACTGTTGGCTAAGTGTGACATTAAGTCGGCTTTTCGTCTCCTGCCGGTGCACCCGGGTGACTTTGAGTTGCTGGGTTTCAAATTCCGGGGTGAATATTATTTTGACAAAGCCATGCCTTTCGGCTGTTCCATATCCTGCTCGGCATTCGAGCGTTTCAGTACATTCCTGCAGTGGGCATTTGTCCGTAGGTCAGGGTCTCGGTCTGTAGCCCATTACCTGGATGACTTTTTGTTCGGGGGTGAACGGGGCTGGGACACGTGCACACGTCTCCTCAACACATTTCAGACGCTAATGGAGGAACTCGGTGTCCCTTTAGCGCCCGAAAAGACCGTAGGCCCATCCACTAAGCTAGTATTCCTGGGGGTGGAGATTGACACGGTAGCGCAGGCGTCTAGGTTGCCGGGGGACAAGGTTTCAAGGATAGTGGCCCTCGTATCGGACTTGCTGGCTAAGCGCAAGGCATCCCTTCGGGAACTGCAGGTGCTACATGGTCACCTTAATTTCGCTTGCAGGGTGGTCGCACCAGGCAGGGCATTTGCTCGGCGCTTGTGTGACGCCATGGCAGGCTTATCCAGGCCCCATCACAGGGTGAGATTGACGTGGGGCATCAGGGCAGATATGCACATATGGCTCTAGTTCCTGAGGGATTTCAATGGGGTCTCATTTTGGAGGTCTGACCTCCTGGCTTCATCTCACTTTCAGATACAGTCTGATGCCTCGGGATCCCTGGGTTATGGGATGTACTTCAATGGGAAGTGGGCCTATGGTGGATGGCCACCAGCCTGGTCAGGCACGGGTCGCCTGAGGAATCTCACATATTTGGAATTTTTCCCCATACTGGGGGCTTTGATGCTATGGGGTGAGGAGTGGGCCAACTCTGTGGTGCATTTCTGGTGTGACAATGCGGCCGTTGTCCACATTGTCAACTCACAGACTTCTAAATCTCCCAGGGTCATGGACCTAGTGCGCCAGTTTGTATTGCGCAGCCTGCGCCTCAATGTACTGTTCAGGGCCAGGCATGTCCCGGGGGTCAATAACGATATTGCTGATGCTTTGTCCCGCCTGCAGATCTCCCGGTTCCGCGCCTTGGCCCCGGATGCGGAGGAATTTCCCTCGCCACTCCCAGAGGAGATGTGGACCTTTGGCAAGGAGAGGTGAACCAGGCGATCGGCATGTCGCTGGCGCCACGCACGCATAAGGCGTATCACCACGCGTTGGCTTCCTTTCGGACATCTTGTACCCAATCTTGACTGCCAGATACCTGGCCGATCCCAGTGGCCCATGTCCTTCGTTTCATGGTTTACCTCCATGCCCAGGGCCTTGCACCCCGCACCATAGCATCTAGGCTGTCAGCGCTGGCTTTCATGGCCAAGGTGGGAGGTCATACGGACAGTACCGCTGATTTCCGTGTGAGACACGTTTTGGAGGGGTGGGTGCGGGAACGTGGGCGTAGCCTGGACGACCGCCACCCAATCTCCCCTGGGGTCCTTACCCAACTGGCACGGGCTGGCATGACCTATGTTTCGATAGGTATGAGGCAGCCCTGTTTCATGCGGCCACAACGGTGGCCTTTTTTGGAGCGCTCCGCATCAGCGAGCTTGTGATGTTGTCTAAGGCGGATGCAAGTCGTAGGGCACTGGAACTCGAAGATGTCTATGTTTGCAATGATTGGGCTCAGTTGAGGATACGCTCCTCTAAAACAGATCAGCACGGCGTAGGCAGTGGAGTAAGACTGCTACGATGTTCTTTGGCAGACATCTGTCCGGTTGGTGCCCTACAGGAGTTTCTTGCACTGTGTGGCACGCACCATGGCCCGTTTTTCTGTCACCAGGATGGGTCTCCCCTCACTAAATTTCAATTTGGGAAGGTGAATGGGAAAGCCCTAGCCAGTGGGGGCCTCCCTGGGGCTTGTTTCGGCGTCCATTCCTTCAGGATAGGGGCGGTTTCTACTGCAGCTGCTCTTGGGTACTCTGGGGCGGAAATGCGCCGCATGGGAAGGTGGGGATCACATTGTTTTCAGTTTTGTGTTCGTCCTCTTCAACCGTGAGTACCAGTTTAGTCACTGCAGTGTTTCTCCCCCCTTTTTTTTCCTTGACAGACCCTGGGTGTCGTTTTACACCGGTGACAGTATGCCTGGTGGGCCGTGCCACGTGCACAGGGCAGCGCGTTACGCTGCACAGGGCAGTGCGTTACGCTGCACAGGGCAGCGCGTTACGCTGCACAGGGCAGTGCATTACGCTGCGGCGACAGAGTGGGAACCCCGACTGGGACTGGGTGCACCCGCACGTCTCAGGTGGTGTGGTTAGCGCGGCATGTTATGGCGGGAACTGTTGCCATTCCTTTTCTACATCAGGGATGCTGACTCGCCTGATGTCCTGGTTATTCACCTTGGGGGCAATGGTTTCGGACAGGTCACTGGCCTATCGCGGAAGCTTGCAATTTGCAGTCACCTGTCCCTACTCACATTATGTGTGGCCTGCCACACCCCTCATTTGGTCGGACATGATACCGCAGTACGCTTACAGGGGAGCGTTCGGCCTCCAGGCTCTTGACCGAGCTCGACGCTCCAGGGCTATTGCCCGGTTCCCTTTTTGACAAGGGTTGGGGACGCGTCATTCGCCTCCCCGCCATCAGTCTGCAAAATTATGAGCTTTATTCAGGGGATGGGGCCCATCTGTCGCAGGGAGGTATGGACCTCTTGTTAGTAGGCTGGCGAGCAGGCCTGTTGAACGAGCTGACGGTCTGGGGGGGGGCGGTGAGCCTTTTGGGAAGCCTCCCCGTGAGGCGGGTAGCACTGGTAAGGTAAACATTTATGACCCACAGGTATCCGGCAGGTTCGCAATTGACTGGACAACACTAGATAGGCATAAGTTGGTTAAATGTTGTCCGGTCAACGACGAACCAGGCGAGGGGGTGATGGTTACAACTAGACAGCTGGCATCACCCCGTGATTTTACGGATACGCGTCAGAGGGTGGGGTCATTAGTTAGATATTGACTACGGTCAACAATTTGTTTGTTGTCAACAAACAAATTGATACAAATAGATACATTGTAATAATTGCCGTTGGCAATTTTGGGTGGTACCTTACCAGTGTTACTTCGGCCTGCTTGCCTTAAGAATTATGATTGGTCGTTTTACCAATAGAAATTTATAATTCGGACTAGGGCATGAATCAATAAATGTGGCCCAATGCCGTTATCCACTTTCAATTGTGTCTGAGTCCTTTATTGGGGGGTGCGCCTGCAATGCAAGCGTGGCGCCAAAATGGCCGCCGCGCTCTTTGCGCCCCCCCCCCACCGGACAAAGGCATCCGGGTAGTTAGGGCCGTGGCCAGCACCCTAATAAAAGGCCTGGCCATGAGGCAGCCGAGCTGCCATTTTGCGAAGCGACGGAGCGGAGAAGTTTTTCCCCTCCACCCCCTCCCTAGTTAACAGTGTGATTTCTTGGTCGCTTCGGGGCTGGGTGGGAATTTTTGGCTGGGACTCGCAATTGGCCCTTGAGTCCTGGCTTTTTTGCCCATCCCACACTGTTGCTATGGTTTGATATAGGGGTTTGTTCTGTGCTGCTGTTGACTTTGGTCACATGGGCGGGTAGCACTGGTAAGGTAAACATTTATGACCCACAGGTATCCGGCAGGTTCGCAATTGACTGGACAACACTAGATAGGCATAAGTTGTTTAAACGTTGTCCGGTCAACGACGAACCAGGCGATGGGGTGATGGCTACAGCTAGACAGCATGCATCACCCCCTGATTTTACGGATACACGTCAGAGGGTGGGGTCATTAGTTAGATATTGACTACGGTCAACAATTTGTTTGTTGTCAACAAACAAATTGATACAAATAGATACATTGTAATAATTGCCGTTGGCAATTTTGGGTGGTACCTTACCAGTGTTACTTCGGCCTGCTTGCCTTAAGAATTATGATTGGTCAATTACCAATAGAAATTTATAATTCGGACTAGGGCATGAATCAATAAATGTGGCCCAATGCCGTTATCCACTTTCATTTGTGTCTGAGTCCTTTATTGGGGGGTGCGCCTGCAAAGAGTGACATCAGACTAATAAACTGAATCTGAAAAGGATGATTGAAAAATCTAGGTTTTTTTTAATGAGACTATGAGTTGTGCTAACTGTCTGCTATGAAAGGCAACAGCAGTAAACCAGTGCTTCCAGGAAAATACTGTCAAAATACTAGTTATGTATACTGCCTAAAGGTGGATGCACAAAGGATCTTTCCTATCCTAGAAGCTAACACTATACTTCTGTTGTCCTTGTATGTAGGCTATCCCCACACAATGAAAGATGTAATCCTCCTGAGGTTCAGTCCTTTGGACCACAGCTCTTGCAGTCCCTTACCATCAGTTGTAGTCTTAAGGGTGCAACAGAAAATTACAGTGGTACCTCGCTTAAAGAGCATAATGTGTTCCACGGGATTGCTCTTTAAGCAAGTTTGCTCTTTAAGTAAAACACCATTGTAAGTGACCAATTGTGACTTTTGGTGTGTGTGTGGGGGGACTGTGAACCCCAATTTAGTTTTTAAGCGAGTTTTTGGTTGATTTTAGTTGTTAAGCGAGGCGACCATTCAGAGAAAATTCTGCTCTTTAAGCGAGTTAGTCTCTAAGCGAGGCACTCTTTATGAGAGGTTTTACTGTATTTGAAAGATCCAAATACTCATCTATTTCATTGAGCTGTTTTGCCTTCTCATTATTTTCAAATGATATTTTACAATAACATCTTCTAGTGAAATATTGCTGGAAAACCAAACAAATTCGAACTTTATTCCAGAGACCTGAAAACACAATGCATTTATCTAAACAACATTACTATCAAGCTACATCTAGCTAGAATGAAAAGGTGTAGAAGAATGGTACTGGAAATAAGTTCTTCCATAAAGAACTGGTGATTTTAGAGATGAAATACCAAAAAATTACAGTCTTATAGAAATAAACAAACCACTCATCTTCAGTCAGTTTATCTGTCAAGGTTAATTTCAATACAGTACCTTTTTCTAACTGGATTATTCCTTTTTTTCTTCATTTAAAAACATTTTCTAAGTTTTCTCTCAAGTAAATAAAAAATCACGTTATCAAGCCTTATATGATGAACCTTTGAGATTCTTAAAAATTACAGTTACAGGTATCAAAGGTACAAATTAGACCCTTACTGGATACCTTTAACATAAAACTTAGACCAGAACATTTTTAAAATCAACAATTCCACAATTTTCTTATATTTGCAAATTCTCCGGAAAGGGTAGATTACATATACAGTATATGCTGAAATTCTAAAGGTGGCATTATCATTCTTTAATTACTGTAGTTCTTCTCAATGTTGTCTCATGTTACCAACATAGTAATGATCTTTGTGCCTGCCCTTTTAGAGCTTTTGCAACATCTTAAGATAAATTGCTTCTGGATATGTAGAGAGTTATGTGGCAAACTATGCTTCCAGAAGCATTTTTCACCCATGTATTTCTTTCTTTTTTGAGCTTCTACTCTTCTATCTGCTTTATGAGGATTTTAGCAAACCTTCTGAATGCCTGCTGTTACACTAAAGTCCCTGGGTTGACAAATTGCCATTTTAACCTATCTGAAATGCCAATGAGCAGCACACTAATTTACTTACTAAAAGGCAAAGGAGAGGATTTCATTCCAAACATAATTAGCACCTTCAACAATTGTTTGCCTACACATACACAAATTCATCAGCCATCCCATGCCATTTCAAAATAAAATATCACAGGAGCAATATCACATGGAGACATGAACAAATATCCACAAAAATGTCAAATGTAGATTATCCCAGAATGTTTTAAGACTGCATGGCATTGCCAATCTTCAGGTTCTGGTCCAGAGACTGGTTTGGATGTGAAACCTCAGAGAGGGGGGATGGGGCCAGAGTGAGAATTATAGATTTTAGGATTCAACATCATGGCATCAGCACATGCCATTTGGAAATACTCAAAAGTACCCTAGCTTTCCCTGTTATCTTGCATTATCTTACCTTCTACATGCTGTTGCTCTTTGAATCCACACATTGGCTTTTAAATTCAGAATACAACCACTAAGTTATCTGTCCATCACACACACACAGCTTTTCAAACTGTTGCTGAAGGGACTGTATGCTGTGACATTACATATCTCTGTCTCCATGATATCAGTCTGGCCAGGTTATCCTGCTATGGTAATAGAGTAGACCATACTGCCAGCAATTCAATGCTGAGTGTCAGGCAGTGGTTAATGAACCTGACAATCCTGAAGAATAATGGCCTTGGTGTTGAAGTCCACAGGGAAGGTTGATGGTCCCCAAGTGGGTTAAATCCCACTTGAATCCATCTTGATGGAGGGAAGAAGCTTAATCAGTACTGGCCTGGGACTGATGAGGACTTTGCGTGCCAAAGGGCCCAGGAGCAGAAAGTGACTCGCAGAACTGGATCAGTGGTACTGGTGTCATGCTGCAATACAGAAGGCAGATGAAAGGCCACTGCATTATATCCTCAGGACAGTCCTCATGGCTGATTGCCATGATGATCGCCAATATTTGGATTTTGATATGGTAGAAGAAGAAGAAGAAGAAGTCCTCTGTGATATCATAAGGACCTATCCTAAAATCTCAAGGAATGGGAGGCAGCTGACCTGATAGCCTAACTGCGAGGACAATATGATTCTTTTCAGGAAGACTGGAGTAATGCACATAAGCAGTAAAAATTAGATTGAACATGTACTAGGTGCACAAGTAGGAAACCAAAATGATAACTTTAACAGATTGTAGACCCATTTGGAAGTACAGATATTTCCAGAGCACCAAGACAATCAACCTAACCAAGATTTTCAGTAGCTGTCTCAAAGCTGTTGCCTCCTAGATCTTTGGATTGTGACTCCTATCAGAACTATGCAGCATGGATGATGAAATAATCTCAACCACTGAGAGATTACTATAGCTTAGACTGTCTTGCATGTATCAGTATACTTGATCAGCTATTGTTCTGTGAGTAGCTGCAGCTCCAATACCCCAGGACCTGCATCTTGTGCAGAAAGGGACTGTAATTCTCCCAAACTCCTATTGCTGGAATGTGAATGCAAAGAAGGACCCTAGGAAAGGCATTGGTATTACCTATTCTTGAGGGACCTTGGGACCTGAGTAGTTGACCAAAGGATGCCCTATGAACAAAAGTAGGAAATGTTACTTTTTGGTCCACAACTCCCTGAACCCCCTGATTTCCTTTCTCTGCCCCTGTGCTACACCATGCTAGTTCAGCAATTGAAATAAAGAACATGTTACTGTACTGCTTACTGCTCATCAGAATACACAAACCTGGGAAGCTTGTCAAGAAATTTTATTTTATTTTATCTATTTTGATTTACAACTTTGCCTGTCCCTAGAACTCAGAGCAGTCTATGACATTTCTTAAAAAATCAGATCAAAGATGCAAAATACAATCCTATAATGCTAAAGTGACCTTGAACAAATATTCCTTCAGAAGCAGTTCCAATCCAGTTGTGGGTCTTTTTCTGGAAATAGTTTCATAATTGTTGAGCAGAAACCAAGAATGCTTACAGAACATTGGTGCTTCTGGAAGTGCCCCCTGAATTCTATAAGCTAAAGTATTAAAGTACAGTACTTAAATACTAGTCCATATGAGCTGCAAATCTGTTAAAAGCAATTGAAGTGTTATTTCACACCTTCCTTCAGTGTCTGCAATAGATTCCATCTTATTCTGAGCAACAAAGAGTTCTATATGTCTCCCTAAGTTAGAAACTCGTTGTAGGGCGGGATGAAGAAGAAAGAAGAACAATGATTATTCAAGTGGTTTGCTCATTTGCTTGGTGGGGTGTCCATCATGAGACTGGTTTAACAAGCAGTGTGCAAGTAGTGTGCAATGAAGGGGCTATCACACAATGGCTGTGAGGGCTCTCCTCCCAAAGGATTCCTGTCTGAGATATTTATTATACCCTGAGCTAAATCAGTATCTAGCCACCAGTGGGCAGATACTCTTACTCCTCCCTCCAATGACAAAATGGCAGGATAAAGTTGTACTGGTTTCTTGATAAACTGATTATATTGTAATCTGATTATTTTGTAAGTATACTACTCTGTGTATTCAAAATTGCTACTATCCAAGGTTTTATATGAAACTCCAAAATGTGTCAAGGATATAGTACATGCCTGAAATTTCTGCTCTTAAAAGGAATTATTTTAAAATATTTAGTTTAAAATTTTAATGGATGTTAATTATTTATTTTGGGCAGTAGATTCCAAACTGTTAATTGGTTTTTGGAAGAAACTTGCTTCCCACACCCTTCTCTCTCAAGGATTGCTAAATTTGGCTAAACCCTTGCTCATCTCATATTTTATAGATGAAAAGTTAAGTTGATTTTTCAATGAATGTAATGAATCAGGTACAGTACTTGGTTGCTTAAGTGAAAACCTCATACAACTAGGATTTGGAATACAGTACCTGTCACCTTTGATTTCTGCTATTCTTTTTTTTAATATTCAGCCGCAAGCTCTTTCTATCCTAAATATGAAGAAACCTGCAAATGTTAGTCAATTCTTAAAAAGCAAACTAAAAGAAATTTGTGGCAAGCACGCAAATTTAAAAACATACATATACACTCAACTGTAATGTATTATTAATGTGTTTGTCTATGTCTATCTGTATATATGAGTGTGTGTGTCTCCATCATGGCCGTAGTCAGGATTCTAGATATGGGTGGGCAAATAAGTTTTCAGGATGGGCAACAATGTCATATTTCTATGTCATGTATATGCCAACCTAGCAGTTCGAAAGCAAAAAATTGCAAGTAGATAAATAGGGACCACTTCAGTGGGAAGGTAAACTATGTTCTGTGTGCTACGGTGTCTAGTCATGCCTGTCACATGACCACGGAAACATCTGCAGAAGCAGACAGCACTGCCTCTTTGGCTTTGAAACAGAGGTGAGCACTGAAACCTAGCAACAGATACGGGTTTTCGAGCAAGGGAAACCTCTACCTTTACCTATATATAAGCAGCCAGGAGTTTGAGGGTGGGCAAACTACTAACTGGCTGTGGCCCTGCTCTCCATACTTTTCATTTGTTCTTTTTGGTGCACCACACTTGGAAACTCTGCAAAGCTGTTATTCACATCTTCTGATCCTCCATCATTAAACTGAACAAGGTTGGGGATTTCTGAACTAGAGAAGACAAGAAAAGTGAAAATTTGCAAACTCACATGACAGTGAGGAAAATTTGGAGTATCCAATCTTCATATAAAGGTTGCCCTTGCTCAAAAACCAGTCATATCCAACTCTAGGATTTGGTGCTGATCTCTGTTTATAGCCAAAGAGCCACTGCTGTCTGTGTCTACAGACGTTTCCATGGTCATGTGGCAGACAAGACACTAGAGAGCATGGAACATTGTTTAGCTTCTGTTGTAGCTCTGAACTCTGAGTTGAGGAATGAAAGCTGGCAGATGGCACCTCAGCCCACTGTCAACATGGATCTGCCTCTCCCTGACCAGCTTGATCAGAAAATGACAGAAGCTCAACCAGCAATCTCGGATGACAGTGATGGAGCTGAGCCAAGTGCATCAGAGCATTGTAGGTTACAGCTGGGAAATCAGATCCAGCTACAGAGAAGGGAGGCGAGGGCTCATTTGCAGAGAGCACTCCCACCTGCAGAGCCTTGAGCTGGAGTGCTTCCTGACTCTATGACACTTTGACCTGTATACCTGCCTGCTTGATTGCCCTTTGACTTTCTGCCTGGATATCTACTACCCTTCTGGATCTTCCTCTTAACTCTGTTTACCAATGACCAGCTACCAAACTTGGTTCCCCTTGACAAAGGCTTCTGTCTCATCCTCAGGACTATTGTAAGACTTTGCCTCTTTGCAGGCGCACCCCCCAAAGAAAGACTCAGACACCGGTATATGGATAAAGGCATTGGGCCACTTTTATTGAATAATGCCCTAGTCCGAATTATAACCTTCAATTGGTACTCATCCAATTATAATTCTTAAGGCAAGCAGGCCACAGTAACACTGGTAAGGTTCCTCCCAAAATTGCCAACGGCAATTGGCTACAATGTATCCATTTTGTATCAATTTGTTTGTTGACACAAACAAATTGTTGACCGTAGTCAATAAACTATCTACTGACCCCACCCCTTGCCTGGTTCGTCGTTGACCGGTTAACGTTATTACACCTGTACCTGTCTAAGTGTTGGCCAGTCAATTGCGAACCTGCCGGATACCTATGGGTCATAAATCTTTATCTTACCAGTGCTACCCGCCACACGGGGAGGCTTCAATGAAGACTCACCCCCCTCCCCCAGACCGTCAGCTCGGTCAACAGGCCTGCTTGCAAATCTTCCAAAAAGAGGTTCATACCTCTATCCGACAGGTGGACCCCATCCCCTGCATACAGATTGTAATTTTGTAAACTAATGGTGGGGTGTCAGACGACCATCCCCAAACCCTTGTCTGCCACGAACCGGGCAACTGCCCTGTTCACCGAGCGACGAGCGCGGTCAAGGGCACGGAGGTCAATACCTCCCCTGTAAGCATGACGTGGTATGATGTCTGACCATAGCAGCCTGGTGAACGGCCACACATAGTGCAAATAAGCTAGGTCTCTGCAAATCACGAATTTTAAAGAAAGGCCAGTGACCTGGCCGAGCTCATTGCCCCCGAGGTGCAGTACAAGAACATCAGGTGGTTCAGCATCCCTAATGGAGAAAAGGAATGGCAACAGTTCCCGCCATCTCATTCCACGCTTACCATACCAACGTATGCATGCGGCCGCATGCAGTCCAAGCTGGGGTCCTCACTCTGTCGCTGCAGCATACTGATCTGCCCAGTGCACGTAACTGTGGCCCACCAGCCATACTGCCCCCGGTGTGCAGGGACACACAGGGTCTGTAAGAGAAAAAAGAGAACAGTGACTTAAATGGTACTCATGTCTGAAGAGGACGAACATATAATGCAAAACGCATAGATCCCCATCTTCCCATACGGCGTATATCAGCTTCAGAGTACCCAAATGCAGCTGCAGTTGAAGCAGCACCTATTCTAAATGAATGGGTGCTGTAACGAGCCCCACGGAGGCCAACACTGGAAAGTGCCATACCGGTCACCTCCCAAAATTGAAATTTAGTAAGGGGAGACCCATCCTGGTGGCAGAAAAACGGGCCAGGGTGCGTGCTACGCACTGCCAAGAACTCCTGTAGGGCACCAACCGGACAGATGTCTGAAATGGAACATCGTAGCAGTCTAACTCCACTGCCTACGCCGTGCTGATCAACTTTTGAGGACCGTATCCTCAACTGAGCCCACTCATTAGAAACATAGACATCGTCAAGTTCCAGTGCCCTACGAGTCGCATCCGCCTTAGACAGTAGTACCAACTCACTGATGCGGAGCGCTCCAAAGAAGGCCACCATGGTAGCTGCATGAAAAAGAGCTGCCTCACACCTGTCAAAACATAGGTTAGGCCAGCCTCGTGCAAGGTGTGTGAGCACCCCTGGGGAAATTGGGTGCCGAGTGTCCGGGCAGTGGCCACGTTCCCGTGTCCACTCCTCCAAAACATGCCGTATGCGAAAATCATTCATGCTGTCAGCAAAACCCCCCACCTTGGCAATAAATGCCAATGCTGACAGCCTTGATGCTATAGTGCGGGGAGCGAGGCCCTGACTATGTAAATAAACCATGAATTGTAAAACCTGTTCCACTGGAATGGGCCACAACTCTGGCAACTGAAGTTGCACACGAAAGCTATTAAATTGAACGAAAGCATGATGATACGCCTTACGCATGCGGGGCGCCAAGGACATGCCAATCGCCCGGTTCACCTCTCCTTGCCAAATGTCCAAATCTCAGCCGGATGTGGCGAGGGGAATTCCTCTGCGACCGGAGCCAAGGCGCGGAACCGGGGGATATGCAGGCGGGATAAAGCATCAGCAATATCATTATCAATGCCTGGTACATGTCTGGCCCTGAAAAGTACGTTGAGGCGTAGGCTACGTAACACGAATTGGCGAACTAAAGCCATCACCCTGGGTGATTTAGATGTCTGAGCATTGACAATGTGCACTACTGCAGCATTGTCACACCAAAAATGGACCACAGAGTCGGCCCACTCCTTGCCCCATAGCATCAAAGCTCCCAGGATTGGAAAAAAACTCAAGGAATGTAAGGTCGCGGAGGCGATCCATGCCCCGCCATGCTGGAGGCCATTGGCCATAAGCCCACCTACCCTGGAAGTAAATCCCATATCCCAGGGAGCCGGAGGCATCCGACTGGACTTGAAACCGAGGTGAAACTAAAAGGTCGGACCTCCAAAAGGATACCCCATTGAAGTCCCACAGGAATGAGAGCCAAACCAAAAGGTCAGCCCGCATGCCCCTGGTTAGTCGGACCCTATAATGGCGCCTTGTCAGACCAGACATGGCATCGCATAGGCGCCGAGCAAATGCCCTGCCAGGCGTAACCACCCTGCAGGCAAAGTTAAGATGGCCATGCAGTACCTGAAGCTCACGAAGTGACACCTTACGTTTGGCCAGCAAGGCCAAAATCATCGCGGAGATCCGGGTGACCTTATCAATGGGTAACCGGGATGCCTGTGCGACCGTGTCAATTTCGATACCCAGAAATGTGAGGGTAGTGGATGGGCCCTCGGTCTTTTCGGGCGCTAAAGGGACACCCAGTTCCTGCATTAGCGTCTGAAATGTGGTGAGGAGACGCGTGCACGTGTCCAAGCCCCGTTCACCCCCGAACAAAAAATCATCGAGGTAATGGGCTACAGACCGAGACCCGGACCTACGAACAAAGGCCCACTGAAGGAAGGTGCTAAAACGTTCAAATGCTGAACAGGATATAGAGCAGCCAAAAGGCATGGCCTTATCTACATAGAACTTCCCTTGGAATCTAAAACCCAATAGCTCAAAGTCCTCAGGGTGCACTGGCAACAATCGGAATGCCGATTTGATGTCGCATTTCGCCAAGAGGGCACCAGGACCACAAGAGCGCACCATTCGCAGGGCTTGGTCAAAGGACGTATACCTGACCGAACAAAGGTCATCAGGGATAGCATCATTGACAGAATAACCCGCCGGGTACGATAAATGGTGGATTAAATGAAATTCCCCCGGGGCCTTTTTGTTTACCAGCCCCAGAGGGGAGACCTTCAGGTTGGGGAAGGGTGGCACAGAAAAGGGGCCTGCCACCCTCTTGGCCTCGACCTCCTTAGTGATACTCAGGGCAGCCACCTCTTCTCTACCCTTCAGGGACAGTAAATTGGGTGAATCTTGGGGTCCCCGCACTCCTTTGAATGGGATTCGGAAGCCCCACTGGAAACCCTCAAGGAGGTACTTCGCATCCTCTTTCCGTGGGTAAGTTGAGAGCCATCGCTCCAACATATACACATTAACTGGGGAGGGGGCCTTTTGCCTGGCTAGTTCCTTCAGCAGTAGCTCTGCCCACTCCCTGTCCACCTCTACCTCTGCCCCGTGACCCGCCGGCCCGCGGACACGTGGCGGCGGCGTGGGGGCCAGCGCAAGAGGGACACTCGTGTTTGTATCAGCACTGCCGCTTATTGCACACACCGCTAGCCGAGAAGCTCCAACACAGCAAGCGGGCTGGAACCCCCTGCCCCGCCAGCTGGCGGGAAGCCTGCGTTGGAGCAGCTCGCTGAATGGCATGGCCACAGTGGTACCTATCCCCAGGCACCGGACGTGTGGGGGTCATGTACAATAGCCACAATTTCTGACAGGGCTCATCCCATCTCATCTCCGGGTGCAAGGGCACCCTCATTCTGAATTCCTCATCGTAAGCCAACCACGATGGGCCAGGAAAATCCACCATTGCCCTGTAAATATTGTCCAAATATTGGACCATAGGAATGGCCAGGTCAGGCCGGGCCCTGAGGTACACCGCCATATAAATAAGATATGCGGGCAACCAGTTGGCCCAGGTGAGTGGTGGCTTACGACGGCGGGACAGCTCTTTGTCTTTGTCATCCTGTCCCTCTCTCTCATCCTTAGTGGGCTCACGGTTCAATAGGGAGAATATATCCACGTACTCCCCCCGCCAAATCTTTTCCCTCGTGACCTGGGACAAATGATCACCAAGGGGCATCGAATAACCAGCCGTCAGCAAAGCCGTCACCGGCACATTACGTACCCGGGGCATATGCAGCGGAACCTGGACAGTCCCTGCGATGCCTGGCACTGGCCCGGGGGCGGAAACCCCCACCCCCAACGTTGCACCAGTATGGAACCAAGGGGCACTGGGGTAGGGTGGCAACTGATGCCCACTCGCCTCGACATGACGAGGCCATGGCCACTGAACCCCACCATTGGAAGTGGACTGTGATGTGGGTGCATTAACTTGAACCTGATACTCACTAGGTGCACCCCCGTGAGCCGCCCCCACTGGGGGTTCCGGCCCACGGCGGGCGTCGGAGCTCGCGATCAGAATCGAGCTCTGGGGCCGCACCTGACCACTCTCCTGTTGTAGCTCTGGCCGAACAGGGAGCTGCGAGACACCGGCCGGGGTAGGCCGGAGCGTCTCCAGCAGCTCAACCCGGCTGGCCGCTTGCTGCAGTTTGGCGGCCATTGAGGTAGCCGGTGGACCCAAAGGGCCCCCCGCAGCAAATGAAGGGCCACCAGGCATGGGGTTGTGTGCCATCCCTAAGGATGCCTCAAGCACAGCTAAACTCGTTAGCAACACGTCAACTGCCACAGATCCCCCAGTATAAAGTGGGCCGGGTGGGCCGGACGGCCCACCAGGCATTGGACCAGGAACCCCGGTATGAGAGCCTGGGCCCGAATAGGGCCATGGCCAAAACTCCGGCCCATGAGGGGCCGGAGGTGGAACGTGCTGTGCACCAGCACCAGGCCCACCCCTGCTGCCCGGGCCCATGGCCGGTAGCTGCGGGCCGAGGGCCGAAGCCCCAGAAGGGCCAGACGAAGGCTGGCCGGCCGAGGGCCAAGCAGCCTGCATCGCCCCACCGGTATCGGTGGGGGTAGAGCCCTGCTGCGTTGGCACAGCCCTGGTCCTCCGACCCGAGGGCTGGCCCCCACGTTGCGCAGGGCCAAAAGTCCTCCCCGTGGGCCGCGGCTTCATCGCCGAGGCCCTCCATTTGGGAGGCATATCTTAAGGAAGGAACAGGATCCCTTTCCAGGGATCGAAGAGCGCAAAAAGGCACAGAGGAGCCAGCAAGCCAAAGGCTCCTTGCAAAACCTTCCTTCCCAGCCGGGAAGGACCAAGGGGGAAAGAACGAACAGCGACGGAGAAAACTTCTCCTCTCTGTCGCTCTTTTAAAATGGCAGCTCGGCTGCCTCGTGGCCACCCCTTTTATAAAGGGGTGGCCACGCCCCCTAACTCACCCGGATGTCTGAGTCCGGGTGGGGGGGGGGGGGCGCAAAGAGCGCGGCGGCCATTTTGGCGCTGCGCTTTCATTCTCCCTCTCCTTGTGGAGCAGCCTGCTCTGCTCTGTAGGGCAGGGGCATGCATACATTCCCATTGAAGTGGCATCTATTTATCTACTTGCAATTTCTTGCTTTTGAACTGCTAGGTTGGCAGGAGCAGCCACAGAGACAGGTGCTCACTCCATCATGCAGCACTCCAGTCTTAAACTGCTGACCCGCCAACTTTCCCATGCCAAAAAAGTAATACAGACAGTTTCTGTGGTGATCTGCTCCAACCGCTGTAATTAATAATTTTTATTGGTGTACTGCTTGAATGTTCAATGTGACATTTAAAGCAGAAGCTCACCAAAGTTTGCAGTGGGTACCTCTGTGCAAGAGTTTATCATTTAATTTTACATTTTCTTGCAAGAGCCATTTCCCCCTGCTTTTGAAAATAAATGCTGCTGGAGATTTGCAGACAGGAAAAACAAATGGAAAATAATTTTAAAAAGCAACATCTTTACCAGCTCTGATTGTAGAGAGAGGATGACGTATGGGAAAACATATTTACCTCTTAGCATGAGCCTAACCAGAAGAAATTCCTAATACTGGCAATTTCTGAAGACTCAGTGGAGCTGAGAATGTCGTTTGAGAATACAGATAGGACAAAATAAGAGCTATCCACCTAAACTAGACTTATTTAAGCACTGGGCCTCACAAAGCAGAAATGAAAATTCAATATTAATGAAATGGAAAAGGAATGGAATAAAAAATCAGACTGTCCAGTGCAAGTTAATCTATGGAAATCAGTATTTTAAATCTCTCTAGAACTTAATTTACATTTGTTTCAGGAAAATGACTGTTTCTAATACAGTTTGCTTAGAAAGAAATTGGCCACTTCAATTTAATGTTGGCATTGTAGTCTGAGGTACATTATCTGGGTGTGTCTGATGGTGCCCCCCCACCACCACCACACACTTTTAGTTTGGATTACTGCAGCAAATAAGGATTGTAGATATTTATATCTTTTAAATTATTCATATACTTTTAAATTATGGCCCTGAGGATTGGGACTTAATTGGTGGTCATTGCAGTTGTATTTATTGAACTTATTCACCACAAAAGGACTTCTATTCACAAGTGAAAAGGCAAATATATGCCATTGCTCAATGAACACAGGATCTGGTTGGTTGACCTAGGCATGAACGTTCATTTTGCCAATGCAAATACCAATCAAAATCTTTTTGGGACAACCTGGCTAGCAATATGATTTGTAAATCTCAAGAAGTTGCACAACCTTTTATGGCTTTTGGTTAGCCTGATAAAAATGTTACACCAAAACACCCCCTTCCCAGAGCAAAGCAGGAGTCAAGACTCTGAAGATGCAGAGTGCATCTCAGAAAAACATCTGGAGTATGACATTTGGAATACACACAGCCTCTCCCAAGAAAGCCAGCTGTGTTAACCCTCCCATTTAACAGGCCTCCTGGGTTGATTTTGACAACAGATAACAACAGATTGACAGGTGTGCTCAGCTGGGAACATGCTCTCTGTGCAGACATGGCAGAAATTCAGCTAAGTGACAAAAGTTAGGCTTACTGACAAAAGTGAGAGTCTTCATACACCCTTTATTCCATTTTGTACCAGTTCCATGCAGATTATTTCACAGGGGGGAAATCATATGTATGCATGCTTTCTAGAAGCATATGCAGTATTTCTTTGTATATTTCATGTATGAGTCCATTGTTAAACATCTCTACCTTCCTTCCTTTGCTACCAAGACCCCTATCAGCCCATGTGCCCTCATCCCAAACCCACTGGTGGCTTGAAGAGTGTTGAAACACCTGGGCCACAGATGCAAGAAGACAAGCCCCAGGTAAGGATGAGGAAGGTGAAGGACATAGGACTCAGTTGGGTGAGGAGGTGGGGACATAGGCTAGCAGGCAGCTGACAGAGATGGAGAGAGATGAGAAGAAAAAAGAGGGCTTTGAGACAGAGCCAATGCAGGCAACCAATGTGGAGGAAGAGATACAGAGCAAAGCAAATGAGGAGCTAGACCCCATCTTTTTCACTTTACAGGACATGGACTACATGTATGTATAGAACACCTGTATTTGGGCCCTGGTGGAGGTCTCCATGGCCAAAGAAAGAGGTCATGGATGGGAAAAGTCCTATCTTTAGACTATTTTTTCACCCCACCAAGCCATGGAGGCCTCTGTGTCCAGTAGGGCACCTGGCCCCCACACCTACCCAAGAAGGGTACTGGAGATGCAAGAGTGGTAGAGGCATCTTCAGGAGGAGCCAGCGAAGGATACTAAGAAGGAAGCAACAGTACAAGCCATCTTTGAGAGGTGTGGGGTGGCTCTGGACTGTGATAAAGCCCCAACACCATCAATAGACTCTGGATGCCCAACCCATGTAATGGCAGAGTCAGGGGTCAGATAGAGGTCAAGCTGTCAGGGGACTAGGAAGGCAATTCAGCACCAACTCCAAAGAACTGTTCAGATAGGGAGAAGTTGATGCCCTTTCTTTCTTTGTACTCTTCTCACTGACCCTGATAAATGCATGTTCAAGCAGCCCTGAGAGTTTGGAATTTATGGGAAAAATGGCTAAGGAGAGTCTGATTGCCACCCCTTTATGATGCAGTGGCATTATTTATTTATTTATTTAGCTTTTCCTCCCTTTTACTTTTGAGGACACACATGTGAGTTTCTAACTACAGATTATGACTGCTTCGATATTTGATCAGGGGAAGAGGAAGCAGACTGGATAAATTTATTTTTAAAAAATGATTTGCTGGGCCAAATTTATCAAACTTCATCAGAACAACAAAATCTTGGCTGAAGAAGTGGGAGAGAATACCTAATTTAATTATATCTATACCTATTAAAAGACCCCTTAACCGTTGGGTTCGTTTAAAGGCTCTCGCAACAGGCCCAACCATCCCCTGCCTTCCCAATGCCACGGGGTTTTGGTGGTCGCCAGTGGGGCAGCTGCCCCACGAAGGTGTCCAAAAAAAGAACTATGATTCCCAGAGTCCTCTGCACTGTGCAACCCCTCAGCCAATCAGGCTGAGGGATGCAAGCGCAGAGGAGGCGTGCGCTGACTTAAAAACAAACGCCGGGAGCCGGAGGGAAAGACTTTGAAAGACCCAGCCAGAGCCAGGAAAAGGTAAGTGCGGTTGGTGGGGGTTAAGGGGTGGGTGGGTGAGGCACGGCCCCAGTAACCATGCCGTCACCCCCACGCCCCACCACCTAGCCCCCCTCCCTAACCCCCACCGACCGCACTTACCTTTTGCCGGCTCCGGCTGGATCTCTCAATCTCTTTCCCTCTTGGCACGGCCTTCTGCGTAGGGAGAAGCACCGGCCTTTCCTTCTGTCCCTGTGGGCGATGTAGCCTCCACTCCTGAATGGACAGAGGAGAGGCCAGAGCACCTCCTGGCCTACTGGAGAGAAGGACTCGCTTCTCTCTGGGTTGGCTGGGAACGAAAGTTCCATTCCCAGGCAACCCAGAGAGAAGCAAAGCCCCTCCGTGATGGGGATTCATTCTCTCCGGGAGGCAAATGTGCTGCAGAGAGGGGATCCCCCCCCCTTGCAGGACACCCCTTTATTGAAGAGAAGAAACCAAGCAGTTTCTTCTCTTTAAAAACGGAGTGTTTGGGAGGGGGGTGGAACCGATCCCCTCTCCTGGGTCTCCTGGGTACAGAAGGGTTAGGGGGACAGACCCCTTTGTCCTCCCAACCCTTCCAAACCCAGGGGACCAGGGAGAGGGGATCGAATCTACTCCCCCAACACTCCATTGTTAAAGAGAAAAACCGCTTGCTTTCCTCTCTTTAATATGGGGGGGTGTCGGGGGGATTCCTCCTCTCCACAGGGTCCCCTGGGTTCAGGAGGTTTGGGGAGAAAAACCCCATTTGTCCCACCAACCCTCGCAAACCCAGGTGCCCAGGGAGAGGGATCGATTCCACCCCCACCCCCAAACACTCCATTTTTAAAGCGAAGAAACCGCTTGTTTCTTCTCTTTAATAATGGGGTGTCCTGCTGAGGGGATCCACTCTCTGCCTGATCCCCTGGCTCTGGAAGGGTTGGGGGGACAGACCCCTTTTGTCCCGCCAACCCTCCCAAACCCAGGGGACCAGGGAGAGGGGATCGAATCCACCCCTCTTCCCAAACACTCCATTTTTAAAGAGAAGAAACCACTAGGTTTCTTCTCTTTAATAACGGGTTGTCCTGCAGGGGGATCCCCTCTCTGCCAGGTCCCCTGGCTCTGGAAGGGTTGTGGGGACAGACCCCTTTTGTCCCCCCAACCCTCCCAGAAACAGGAAACCCAGGAGAGGGGATCGATTTCCCCTGCCCCAACACTACATTTTTAAAGAGAAGAAACACACTGCTTCTCTCTCTCTCTCTCTCACACACACACACACACACACACACACACACACACACACACACACACACACACACACACACACACACACACGACACTCCTGCCTTGCCAGGAATTTTTAATGTGTGTGTTGGTGGTTGGAGTGATATTGTATGGGTGGTGGTGGTTGTGCACACCCAAAACCACCCCAACCACCAGCACACACTTTAAAAATGCCCAGCTGGCCAGGCACAAATATGCTAGTTTTCTTTATAAATTTAATTGAACATTTCTGAAACCATTTTTGCCCATAGATATTCTTATAAATTTAATCTGACATATTGGATTTCCAATATTTAGTAACCTACTTCTTAATTAGCACAAGACTGAATATGCAACCCAGTCATCTTTCAGCTCTTGATAAGTCCTATTGATTTCAATGCCTGAAACACTGAAGCATATGCTTAATATTCCCACTGAAATCAATGCAGTTTTATAAATGCTTATCTCACACATTTCAATGACGTTTAAAATTACCAAGTCATCTCCTATTTGATAGTTCTCTGTCCTTGCTTTCCCCGTTTGGCTGATAATCATTTCTTGTGGGAATGCAGCTTAAAATATAAGTATAGACTCTGTGCTGTTGTTCATGCTGATGCTGCTGATCCTGATATTTCTATCCCTGTTTTCACCCATAAGATCAGAACAATGGGCAAAGCCGCTGTCCTTAACTACCTTCCATTTTATCTTCACAACAGCTTTGGAACATGTTAGGCTGTGTGGATTCCCCATGCCCAATTGGCACGGGACCTTGGCAGAGGTTAAACCAGTTGAGCACACTCCTGGCCGCTGGCCCTTGCCAGTACGGAAATTAAGGGGGGTGGATTAATGATAGGGTTTGATTCACCCAATTAATGACCTGACCGACGGTTCCGCTGAGGAAGCATTTCTCCAGACTCTGTTACCCATTAAAGGTAATCACTCATCTCCGAGTCAAGCCTTATCCCTGGCGCAAACAGAAGCCATGTTTACCCCGGTCTAAGCTTTAGACAATGGTGTTTCCCCTGTCAATGTTTGTCCTAGTTAATTAACTTCCCCAAGAGAGATTCCCAATTAACCCGAGTAAATAGGTGATGTGATTTTCTGTCAGATGACGGTTTTTTCTTGCCTTGCCTTCTGATCTATAAATGATGATGTCTTTTCCTCAATAAACCACTGATCTGATCTCGCTCCATACTGCCTCGTATCATTCCTTGATCAGTCTCCTCCGGGACCTCCGGCCCTTAGCGGCCCCGATTCCTATATCTGGTGACCCCGAGACATGATTTACTCGTGAGTAAGCGACCCCCGAGCGGTCTACTCGTGAGCAAGCGATCACACGGTCCGGTTCTGCGCTTGAACCACGTCCGATCATCCCAGAGGACAGTGCGGCAGCCCGGCCGGTAAACCAGCCGGTCGGGAGAACGGCCTAAGCGGCGACGCATTACCGAGAGGCTTCCTACAGTTTGCTCCCGACTTTCGCGGCGGCTTGCAGGTTAAAAACGCGTTCCGCAGGGTCAGCTGTGAACCCCTGACAGCGCAGAGGCCACCGAGGGCCCGTGGTAGGGGACCACGCTCCGAGCTCTACCGAGAGAATCGTCGCCAGAACCTATTACCTTGCCCAAAGACGCGTCGACTCGTCCCGAGGAGGAAACTTCGGAGGACCCACACAGGTAATATGGGGACTTGTCCTCAGCGACAAGGTCCATCCACTAGCCAAAGAACTCGTGAGGAAGAGTTCAGAATCCTGGCCAGGGTGTTTCAGTTAAGATTTCACAGCCGAGAGCTACCGAGACTTTTGGTGTACCTAAGGGAACACTGCCTGCTTTACCCAGAAGTAGGTACGTTAACCCTTAAGCTTTGGGATCAGATAGGAGACTGCATTCAGCAACCCCCGAAAGCTCCAGGAGGCGTAATTCGCACATGGGGTAAATGTAGGAAACTCTTAGCCGAGATAGAACCAGTCCGGGTAGAGGCCCAAGAACCCCCAGCGCCAGCAGAACCATCGGTGCCCACGGCGCTCTATCCGTCACTCCAGTTCAAGCAGAGTAGCGTAGGGAGCTTTTCCTCGGTGACAGCTGCAGACGTCACCGACTGAATGCAAGGAATGAGGAGCGCAGGCGCTTCTCTGGCAGTTCCGGGTTCCCTAGTTACCAAGAGTGCCCTTCAGCGCACAGTTGAGGAAGAACTGAAGAAAGGGGAATTGCCAGCAGAAGAACTAGCTGAGCTTAGTCAGATTTCTCCAATTCGCTTAGAAATGGATGCCCTCACAGGGGCCCAGAAGATAGTTCATTCACCAGTCCCGTATAAGCTTCTCATGGCTATACGGAAGGCCATTTCAGAGACAGGGCTCCAAAGCCGGTTTACTAGGGTCACGCTTCAGCAAGTGTGCGAGAACACCATGTTCATTCCACATGACTGGAAGGCCGTCATGCGGATGATGCTCAACCCTAGCCAGTACCTGATTTGGGACAGCGAGTTTTGCCTTGAAGCTCAAACTAGGGCTGCCAGGATGGGAGGCGCAGTAATCCCTGACCAGTTATATGGTTCAGGTGCCTTCGAATCCATCGATGCGCAGATCAACTTGCCACTCGCCACTCTTCAGATGTCGGCAGAGGCTGCCTTTAGGGCTTTTTTCAAGGTCCCTGCGACCGGCAAAGCGGCTAAGAATTATATTGTAGTCAAGCAGGGAGCTCAAGAGCCCTACATGGACTTCATCAACTGCCTGGAGGAGGCGATTAGTAGGCAGATCGATAATGAGGAAGCCCAGCAAGAGCTCATGATGAAGTTAGCCAAGGACAATGCCAATTTAGACTGCCGTAAAATCTTGCAGTCCTTGGGCAATCGTCCCGACTTGACACTCACGGACATGATTAGAGCTTGCGCCGACGTTGGCACAGAATCCTATAAAATGGGTTTGCTAGCGGCAGCGGTGCAAGGGGGTAGAAGACCCAAAGGTAAAAACCAAGGAGCATGTCACAATTGTGGCAAGGTCGATCACTTTACTAGGGAGTGCCGATCCAAGGGAGGCGGACAAAATTCCGGCCGTTCCAAGGCTCCAAACACCCTGTGTCCGAAGTGCAAGAAAGACTACCATTGGGCCAGGAACTGCCCGAATTTGAGAAACCGGAACGCGGGCACGTCTCTGGCCCCGGTCCAAACAGAGACTTCCCAGATTCAAGGCTCGCCAGAGCTAGATTAGATTCCGGTCACATTCCAGGCATTGCGAGGGCGCAGGCCAGCCCCAAGGGTAGTACAGGGTTAGACTTGACTTGTCAGGCAGACGTTACATGCGACCTGCCAGGCACGGTCTATCTGGTGGATTCCCAGTACATGGGTCCACTGCCCAAAGGCTTTATAGGTTTAGTTTTGCCCCGCAGTGTAGCTGGAGCATGCGGAATTCTTGTAATTCCAGGAGTCATTGACTCGAATTTTTCAGGCGTTCTCCAAGTTCAGCTTTGGACTCACCTGCCCCAAACAATTCACAAAGGAGACACGTTAGCGCAACTGATCATGGTTCCTTGTCACTCGCCAGCAGACAGCCAGGGAAGGCTCAGTGACAGCTCAGAGTCCCGGTCAGAGGACCGCTCGAGCGCCAATGAGGCAGTACAAGGATACCAGGTCTTAGCGACAGTGGAGACCAACATTGAGTGGAAACAGCGCCCGGTTATTGAGGTATTTCTGAATAATAGATCATTCTCAGGCCTGTTAGATACCGGAGCTGATGTATCCATGATAAGCAGAGGCCAGTGGCCGCAGGAGTGGGCCATTGAGCCGGTCTCTGATGTGTGGGGGGTAGGCGGCATTCAGGAAGCATTTAGGAGCCAGGAGTGGGTGACAGTCACGATTCCAAAGGCTGACGGCACAGCGGTAATTCGGCCGCACATTCTTGACGTGCACATCAACCTTTGGGGGCGAGACATCTTACAGCAGTACGGTGCTACGCTTACCTTCGGGTAATGGCATTGCCACTTAAATGGCTCACCGATACGCCGGTCTGGGTAGAACAATGGCCGGTAGTGGGAGAGAAATTGGTCGCCCTTAAGCAGCTGGTTAAAGAGCAGCTAGATGCAGGACATATAGAGCAGTCCACAAGTCCCTGGAATTCGCCAATTTTTGTCATCAAAAAGAAGTCGGGGAAGTGGCGACTCCTCCACGATCTCAGAGAGATCAATAAATGCATACAGCCAATGGGTCCGCTTCAATGCGGCATCCCAAATCCTAATATGATTCCCGAGGGGTGGGAGATCCTAGTTGTAGATCTCAAGGATTGTTTTTATACAATTCCCTTAGACCCCAGGGACCGGGAAAGGTTTGCCTTTACGGTGCCGGTTGTGAACCACAGTGAGCCCACGCAGCGTTACGCGTGGAAATTTTTGCCACAGGGCATTCTCAATTCGCCCACCCTGTGCCAAATTTATGTTCACAACGCACTGGCAAAGTTTCGAAACCTTTACCCAAAAGCCTTAGTTTGTCATTTCATGGACGACATCTTGGTCGCGGTGCTGCAACTCGGCAGCGAAATGTTTTCAGACCTCCAGGCCAGTCTGGGGGAGAAAGGTTTACTCATTGCCCCGGAGAAAGTGCAGAGAACCGAACCCTTCTCATACTTGGGTCATCGGCTTCTCCGCTCTTTCTCAGCACCAGTTTTGCCCCAAATTAACTTGAAGGATTCAATCACCTTGGTAGAATTGCAGCAGGTTTTAGGGAACATTCATTGGGCCAGACCGTATTTCCGATTGGATATGGATCTCTTAAAACCGCTCTTCTCGCTGCTAACCTTAGGTAAGCAGCCGGCAGACCGGATACAAATTTCTTGAGAAGCACGCTTGGCTCTCGAGAAAGTCAACCAAGTTCTCAGCCAGAGGTGGGTAGACAGGATCACCCCAGGGCCATATGCTCCGATCCTGAATTTGTACATCGTCCGAGCAGGATCCATGTTCACTGGAGCGCTCGGAGTAGACTCCGAGAAAGGGGCGAGTATCGTGGAATGGGTGTACTTGCCGAACACCTCTTCCCGAAATATCGTTCCTCCCCAAGAGTTGGTTTCCGCGGTGGTCTACCGCGGAAGGCTGAGAGCTAGGGACATCTCAGGGCACGACTTAGCCAAAATTGTAGTCCCGTTCACCAAGGAACAAATTCAGCAATTGATGCAGCTCGGTGACTCGCTTCCAATTGCTTTGGAAGGATTCACCGGATGCTTGGCATACCATTTGCCTAAAGACCCCCGACTTGTCTCGCTTCAAACGCAGACAGTCAGCTTGTTTGAATTGCTCTCGCTGGTTCCGCTTCAGGGAGCCAGGACAGTTTTTACTGATGGAGGTCGCACATATGGTGTCTTAACTTGGCAGGAGGGCCAGGCTTGGCGCACGCTGTTAACTCTTCCACAGAAGTCCGCGCAGCGGGCAGAGTTGGCAGCGGTGAACCTTGCTTTGCGCACCTTCGCCAAAGAGCACCTAAACATCATTACTGACAGTCAGTACGTCAGGAATTTGCTTCACAGTCTGCCGGGAGCGTACATTACTCCCGCGATAGATAAGAACTTGCTTAGTCTGTTTCTCACTGCTCAATTTCATTTGTGAAACCGCACGGAGCCGCTCTATATTGCCCACATCCGAAGTCACCAAGACCTACCGGGTCCGATTTCCGCGGGCAATAGCAGAGCGGATGCGGCGGCAAAGGAGATTCAGCAACGTTCAGTGTTAGGAGTTTTTACTACGCCAACTCAGAGTCATGCATTCTTTCATCAAAATGCCAAAGCGCTCGCCAGACAGTTCAATCTGCCACTTTCTCAAGCCCAAGGCATAGTTCGCTCTTGCCAGCATTGTGCAGGGGCACCGGGGGGGCCCTCGTGGGGGGTCAACCCACGAGGGACAGAGGCTAACCAGGTGTGGCAGATGGATTTCACGCATGTTCCGCAGTTTGGCAGATGGCAGTACATGCACGTTTGCATAGATACTTTTTCTCAATTCGTTTGGGCAACGGCGCAGAAAGGGGAGACTGCTTCCCACATGGAGCAGCACCTCCTTTCCTGCATTGCAGCCATGGGCAAACCTCGGCACGTGAAGACCGATAACGGCCCAGCCTACTGCTCTAGGCGGTTGGCTGCCTTCATGGCCACCTGGGACATTAAGCATACTTTTGGCGTTCCTTACAATCCGCAGGGGCAAGCGATTGTGGAACAGGTCAATCGGACGCTCAAGTCCTATATTGACAAACAAACAGAAAGGGGGGAGCCACCAGCCCTCCCCAAGTCACAGGCTCAGGCACAGCATTGTCTGAATAAGGTATTGTTCACATACAATCACCTTAATGTTTTTTTCGGATTGCACGCCGCAGGAGAAGCACTTCCGCCATTTGGAAGCTCTCCCGCGACTGATGATCCGATACCGGGTGCCACCGGATCCTTCATGGAGGGGCCCGGCGCCACTCGTAACCTGGGGAAGAGGGTATGCTGCAGTTATGTCTCCTACAGGTGTCGTTTGGATTCCAGCCCAGTGTGTTAAACCTCACTTGGAACCACATGGCGTGGACCCAGTCCAACCCGAGTCCGATCCCGGAGATGGAGGACCTCACCCTGACCGAGGGGACCTGGCGGGAGAGGCGACGGCTGCGGACGCCAGCACCGAGGATAACCTGGGGGATGGTCAAGACCCTTTGTAGTGAGGCCCGGGACGCCCTCCAACGCGAGGAGAAGGAGCCGACACCGGAGAATTTTGTAGCTGCAGTCTTTGCCCAGATCAATGCCAACTCCATGGCATTCGCCATCATCCTGATCCTCTCCCTACTTGCTGGGGAAGGCGTTCAGGCTGCCTCATTAAAGGCCAACGATTTGCTGCCTGGCGGAGACCTCTCTGCCAGGATGCAGTACAACATATGGGAAAGGTTGGCAGGTCTCGTCAACCAGTCCGATTTTTGCCTGAGACAGGACATTGGTTCTGCCTCAATCTTGAGCACCTGCCTCATCCCAGTGTGCCATTCTCCAGGCGCGCACCCTAGGAATGGGGATTGGCTTGTGAAACGGATTTTCAGCCCATACAACCCAGCGGCTTCTTCGGAATACGCCCATTGGGAGATGCGGCTCACCATGACTTTGCCGGCTGATGCAGCCACTCTCCACACTCCTCGAGTGGCGGTCAGCCCGAACTCTACTTGTGCTCGGATGACCGGCTGCTCCGCAGTCGGTCGAACCCGGCGCCGCTGCCTCTACGTCGGCAGTGGCAATTGGACTTGTAATAACCCAGTGAAACTTGGTTCAATGTATGCTCATGTTACGTTACCATCTGGTTGGTTCTTTACATGTAATCAGTACACGTGGAACTACATTCCTGCAAATGTATCAGATGCTACTTGTTATATCAGTCGTTTGACACTGTTACTCCCTACTGAGGATATGGTTACCCCAAGCACAAATGTTACAAATGTTTCAGCACCCATACGACACACTCGCACCACCCAGTTAGACAGCTCGTGTGAGAGCAGCTTTAGAGTAATGAGTTCAGCCGAATATCTCTCGTTGGCAGTCAGCATTTTTGGCGTGCCAGGCTTAGCCGTCGGCAATGCTCGGAGGATTGGTCGACTGGCTTGCGGACTAGCCAAAGCCATTAACCATACCTCCTCGGCGATAGCGCTGCTCAACCAGGAGCAGGCGGAGCTTCGCCATGCCATACTCGACAATCGAGCGGCTATAGACTACCTCTTATTGCTTCATCACCTGGGTTGCGAATCTTTTCATGGTATGTGTTGTTTTAATCTTACTGACAACTCCCGCAAGGTACAGAGTCAGCTCACGGACCTCCACACCATAGTCGAGGGCATCAGAGAGGGTTCTGCATGGGGAACTTGGTGGAGTTCGTTGTGGAACTGGATGTGGTCGTGGATCCCGTGGGGGTGGCTCCAGACGGTACTCAAAGTGGTTGTGGGGGTGATTATACTAGGCATAGCGGTGTGCTGCTTTGCGCAATGTATTCCCTCACTGATATCCAAGTGCCGCCCCAAGAGGAAACCCCGAAGCGTCATTCCCGATCATCAGCTGATGCCCCTCTTGCGCAGAGTCACCGGTCAGGCTCTTAAATAAAACAAAAAGGGGAGATGTGGATTCCCCATGCCCAATTGGCACGGGACCTTGGCAGAGGTTAAACCAGTTGAGCACACTCCTGGCTGCTGGCCCTTGTCAGTACGGAAATTAAGGGGGGTAGATTAATGATAGGGTTTGATTCACCCAATTAATGACCTGACCGATGGTTCCGCTGAGGAAGCATTTCTCCAGACTCTGTTACCCATTAAAGTTAATCACTCATCTCCGAGTCAAGCCTTATCCCTGGCGCAAACAGAAGCCATGTTTACCCCGGTCTAAGCTTTAGACAATGGTGTTTCCCCTGTCAATGTTTGTCCTAGTTAATTAACTTGCCCAAGAGAGATTCCCAATTAACCCGAGTAAATAGGTGATGTGATTTTCTGTCAGATGACGGTTTTTTCTTGCCTTGCCTTCTGATCTATAAATGATGTCTTTTCCTCAATAAACCACTGATCTGATCTCGCTCCATACTGCCTCGTATCGTTCCTTGATCAGTCTCCTCCGGGATCTCCGGCCCTTAGCGGCCCCGATTCCTACAAGGCTGAACAAGAATATGTTGCCTGTGGCCTGCCCTGTAAACTTCATAATAGAGAAGCAATTTGAGAGTGCATTTTCCTAAAGTCCAAGTTAAGGTTTAGCTACATCACCACAGAATTCATTGTTTCCTCCAATGGGAAGTTCTATTTAAAGGGTTTCTTCTGACTATAATGGGCAAAAGCTATTATTTCAATTTACTGTGGGACTGCTGATCTTTGGTTCATGCTTTAAAAATTGCAAAGCCAAACTAGATTATTATGCTGATTCCAAAGCCTGGCAGTAACTTGTTAAAATCAACATCATTATTCATGATATGTTTTTCATAAACCAGTGATGAGGGGCCAACAGTCTCATGTTCCATGGCAACTGCTGCACATTGGGTATTTTTGCCATAATGTTCACTTTTTATTCTGATTGCTATTTTGAATACATTTTGATTCTTTCCCCTTAATACTTGTTTTAAGTTTTAATTGGGAATGGACAAGTATAGCAATCTTTTCAAGAGATGGGGCTGGACTTACTGCAACACAACTCTCATCCTGGCCATTTAGCTTACTACCCTATCACCTGACACAACAAATAATTTTAATAACACTTGCTTAATGACAAGTAGATGTGTGGCTGCTGTTGCTTCACTTCTGGAGATACTTTAAAGTTTTCCAGTTTGATTTTTTGCTACTACTGTAGATGATCAGGTTCAACAGTTCCCCAGTATCCTGCTTCCCAGTATCAGCATCCATATCAGCAGGCAACTGACATCAAGGGGCCTCTAACAACAGTTGGCAGTATCTAGAAGCTGTTCAAAGGCATGAGGCCCCAACCCTTCCATGGGCCAGAGACAATGAAAGGCTACATCAACATCATCATAAGTATACTTCAGTCCTCAACAGCCTGCTTAAATTCCAAACTTTATTCGTTAACTGCTTATAGGAGGTCCACTCCAGTTCTCTGTGTCACTCTCCCTTATTCCAAAGGCCTTCTGCAGTCCCTTGTGCCAAACCAGGGTGGTTCCTGATATACCTGCCCAGTTGTTTGGGAATGGTTCATGGGTTGGTGCTGACAAAACCGTATTCCTTAACTATCAACTAAACTTCACTGGGCCTCCAAGTAGCTCCCCCTTAATCCAAAAGCCTACTGCTATCTCTCATGCCAGATCAGGGTGGGCCTCTTCACTCCCTGGTCTGCTGGTTGGCAACTACTGATAGGTATGGTGTCAACAGAGTGGTCTCTTCAAAGGTTCTTCTTTTGTGCCTCTTGGGCTTGCCAGCTCTTCTCTGTTTAGTGGAGCCATTGAAACTGATGCTGTCTCCTTTACCATTGCAGCTGTGTGGGTGTCAGTGTGGTCGGTTCAGATGAATCAAAGGGAGTGTCTATACTCCACACTCCTGGGCCTTGCTATACTTTCATGGGTTGGGCTCTGTGATAAGGTAAGACAAAACAAAAAATGTGTAAGTGGAATGCTAGAAGTTCCCAGAGTACCAGGGGTTAATGATTCATGACTCCTCTCTTCCACCTCTTTATTGTTTTCTTTCTTCTCTGGCTGGGGTTCTCTTTCCTTCTTATATCCCCTTGCTTTGGCCTATGAAGTATAAGGAAACTTCTCTCCCACTGATTCAATTTTTGTTCCCAATGTGGATGGGACTCCTGCTGCCACTAATGGCAGGGCCCTCCCAGAATGAGTCATATATCATTCTTGAATGGATGGCAAGCAGGCATTCCTCCCCTGTGATCAGCCTTCAAGGGGGGATGTGAAAGACATGGAAGTCATGTGAAGTGCCAGCCCTTAGTTTTCCTGCTCATACCACTGTTTATTATTCTTTCCCCAAAGTGATATCAAATTGTATGCCTTTATGGCTTTATGCCCCCCCCCCCCCCAGGTGTGTAGTTTCATTACAAGATGTCATTCCTGCAATTGCCCTTCATTTAATGTATGTTCATTTCTATTGGGTGCCTTTTCTGAATGATCAAAATCAGACCTGGTACCCAAATATTGATACATTTTGCTCTTTTTTGGACATGCTTTAAGGAGTTGTTGTCAGCTTTGTTATTGTTGTTTTTCCTGTGCCACCTGTTATTCATGCATATTTAAAAATATGCAGACTTATACAAAATGCACTTTCCATGTAGGAAAGAATGAGATTTGTTGTTTTTTGTTGTTGTTTTAAGCCAGTAGTTCCCAATGTGGGATCCACACCCCACAGGGGGACCTCAATTCCCAGAAGACGAAGTCAGTACATTGGTTGATAAGTTCTTTCAGGAATTGACTTAGGCTTCTGGGAATACTGCAGTCCAAAATACCAAAGGTTGGGAAACACTGTTTTAAGCAAACAGATCAGCCATGTGATCCATATAAGAAACAAATGTAATAGAATTATTATTATCTAAACAAAAAAATCATTGCAAGCTTTTGTGATTCAAGATCACTTCTTCAGGCATGCAAAGGCAGGGAAGTCATTAATGAAAGTACAAATGTGCATGCCATGATGGTCTGTTTGCCAGGCTCCATTCTTAAAAATAAATGTGAAGTAGCAGTCCATTTTTTTGTTTAGTGATCCAAAAAAAGGTATTGCTTTCTTCTTCTACAACTGATTTAAGCATTATTGATCTTTGTTTTTCTATTACCTTTTTTTGTTCAAATTTTATTTATTTATTACAATACTGTAGTTATTATAGGGGACACCCTCATTTGAAATGAGTAGGAGAGGCTTTCTGAATGACCTAAACATGAAACTAAGTGGGGAATCATTTTTTATTATTTTTGTATCAACCAGTAATGAGATAGGGGGCATTCTGTTTTATACTCTAGAAGGTTTCCAGCAATTTGTTCAAACTAGCCCAGGAGAACATGTGGCAAGATAGTCTATATGTAAATTAAGTTGAAAACATGTTGGTGAGAAATGGCCTGGGAGGAGCTGCATCTTACTACACCAAGAAAATTCTATGGAAGCACAGTAATAATTTATTATACTCACAGTGTCAAAATTATGCTAGATGCTTTATAGCCAGGTAGGAAGGCAATTGTCAGCAAATCATACTATCAAGGCAGGCAAGGAAAGTAATGTGATTTTACTGCTGCATTTGTCCATGAACTTGTGAATATTCATGAAACATCAAAGGAGTGTTTTCAAACTCTGAAGTAGCTTAAATCCAGTATAATATCAATACTTTTTTCTAGCTCACTAAGGTGTCCATAAAATGTTCTTAGGGGTTGTAATGAAATGGGTCACAAGCAGTGATGCACTGAAGCAGGTTCTGACCTGTTCAGGAGAACAGGCCATGCCCACCTGGCTGGCCACGCCCACATCCATACCTCATTGTATTGGCCATGCCCACAGATTTGACCCCACCCACGGAGGTGGTAGTAAAAATATTGGAGTGCATCACTGGTCACAAGATATTAAACATGGGGTTTCTTTGGTTTCTAAACTGTATTAGAATGTAGCTTTGCTTCTTTGCAAAGGCCTCATAATTCTTTCTGCTACGCTTATCAAGCAGAGAGGCTTGCAGAAGCTTCTCAAAGCTTCAGGCCTATGTTTTGTCTTCTTCCCCAGTTCTGGAATGTTCGATTACATCAACATCCAGAGCCTGGGAAAGGCAAGACTGTGTTTTGAGAACCAGTGGTTGTTTATAAAAACCCTGGGCTCTAATTGGCTGTATGCTAATTAGGTGGGCCAAGCTCATGTCATAGGGGTTTTATTTATTTTATACACCTTTCATCTATATACTGTACTTCCATTTTTTTTAATCTTGGGACCAATTGTAACTAGGATATTTTTAAATCTAGCTATGAGAGTAAAGCGGTCATGGCAATTCCAAGAGTTGTTCTTCTATCGAAACATCCCTAGAAATGAGAATATTTGTGACTGCTAAGCTAAGTCTAACGAGGGTGGCAGTATCTGATAAGTTACTTTATCAGAAATGAAGATGTATTTTCCCAGCCTAGTACCCTATCCTTGTTGTATACCTTTAATTATCCTGATGTTAAACCTCAGATCCTACAAGTGCCACTTTATGAGTTGAAGTTCAAAACTTCTGGATGGCAAAAGGTTATAAAACACTACTGTAAAAGACGTTCAAATCTTATTGACCTATTTTGTGAGTTGTTGGAGAGTTTGCTTAGTTTCTTTCCTCCCTAAAGCAATCAATCAGCACAATTAGGGCTTGTTTTACTGGCAGATGTGTGTGATGCTTAAAACTACTGGTGGATCAAGATTTGTGTTTTTAAAAAGCTTGGCAAACTGATTAAATTAAAAGCACAGATGTTTCCTATTGTTCCACTGTTCAGAATCCTCAGTTTTCAGATTCCATATCAATTTGCATTCCTTCCCTTCCTCCATGGAAATGCATGCACTTTTCCTAGGACATGTATGTTTTAAAATCTACTCACTTTACGAGTTTCTCCACATTGTCTGAAGGGTGCATTACTCAAAAATACAGGCATAGAAAGAAAGAAAACCTGTGTGGCTTACAACAAAATCCACAAATGAGTGATGCCTTTCTTACACCAATAAAATATCAAAAAGAGGCACAGGTTAAATTTCATGTCCAGCAGATGCTGAGAGTTTGACATACCAGTGATTACAGAGCTGGAGAAAGATAATAAAATCAACATACCCTGAGCAGTTTGGTTTAACTTTTGACCAAGACTGCTGAGGGGAGGGGACTTTAGGAAATTTTACTTTATCTTCCACCTCCATCTTGCAGATCCACCAGATGAAGAGTCTTTGGCCTATGCCTGCTTTTTTATTTTAGTGGTATAATAAAGGTATCCCTAATCTGTTTTAAGATTTTTAGATATTAGTTCCTTTTATATCAACAGAAGAATCTAAAAATTATGGCTTCTTCACAATGATGGAAAAGTAGGATTTAAATATGCAAATAATTTTGCAAAACACAACTTCAGTTAATGTAACTTCCTTTTCCAGCCTTGATCATATCCCTAAAAAATCAAAACAATCTGCTATTCTGATGCATATCTGTCTTCAGTAATGAAGAGAACATTTTGATTTTGGCCTTCACAAGAATGTTTTGTATGCTCATATGGCATTATTCAGAATGTAATTTAGATAGTTCAATGGAAGTCTGTCACAGACAGCTCCTCTGGTGGCTTAGTGGTTAAGATGCTCAGCTGGAGACTGGAAGATCGGGTTTCGATACCTGAGAGCTGCACTTGGGGACTTGAAAGGATCCTCATTCAGGTGTACCCTGAGTGAAGTTTCTCCAGCAAAAATCCTTTCAGCCCAGAGTAATCTCTGACATGAAATAATAATAATAATAATAATAATAATAATAATAATAATAATAATAATAATAATAATAATAATAATAATAATAATAATAATAATAAAAACATCTATTAACATCGAAAATGATAAAGTCACCATAGGATGCAATGCTTCCTCATAAATTGGCCCAGAGTCTTGCACATTAAAACAACCCCTAGGTTTCTAAGTTTTACATTAAGGTTGAAGTGAAGTGTCCAGTACGGTTCACTTGTTAATCTGGGTGAGCTGGAATTGGCATTTTGGTGCTGATTATGTAGCAGCAATTCATTTTAAGTTTCAAAAGCAAGGGCATTCTGAGAAGTGACAGCGAGAGCAGGTGTTTACTTTTTCTCCCTTCAGAAAGTCTGTCAGTCTCTCTCTTTATCTGTCTTACCTGTGGCTAAGGTACTATTATCAGCCATTTTTGTCACATGACATCCTTTCTAAACCTGCACCCTAGGAATAACAGTATGGTGTGATTAGGAACCAGTCCTAATGGTGTAGGAAAACTCAGTAGCTACTGAGAAGTGGTGACCAATAGATAGTGACCTCATTAGTAAAGGTAAAGGTTTCCCTTGCTCGAAAGCCAGTCGTATCTGACTCTAGGGTTCAGTGCTCATCTCTGTTTCAAAGCCGAAGAGCCAGCATTGTCTGCTTCTGCAGATGTTTCCGTGGTCATGTGGCAGGCATGACTAGACACCGGAGCACACTGAATGCTGTTACCTTCCCACCGAAGTGGCCCCTATTTATCTACTTGCAATTTCTTGCTTTCGAACTGTTAGATTGGCAGTTCCGTCCTGCAGTACTCAGAAATCGAACTGCTGACCTTCCGCCTCCCACTCAGCATCTTAGCCACTTCATTGCTACTCAGTATAGTGCCCTTCTTCTTCAGTTATGAACCTATAGTGATAAGAGCTCTACCACCAATTCCTATGGTAAAAACGGGGGATGTTTCTCCAACTTTGCTGTTAGATTCCACCCCCAGAATTACTAGCACTCTTCCCAATATTTGAAAAGAGGATTTGCTTGTCCTTTTAGCCTATCCTCCTCACAACACTCTCTTTTTAAAAAAACAACAACAACAGAACACCCTCTTTCTCTGTGCTGTTTCCCCCCCCCCCCCTTTAAAAGCAATTTGACCAAATAGTTTTTAAACCAGTGGGAAGACCTGGCTCTGTCATCTGATAAATTATACATCTCATATTAATACTAATCTATATTTGCCTGTATAAGTAATTAGGAACCTTATTTGTTATACAGGAATACCAAGATGATTCAGTTCTAATGGATGAAAGAGCCGTTTTTATAATTATTAAGCAGAGACTTAGATCTGGAATACCCAAAATGTACTCCTGCTAAACCTTTTTGTGTTCGCCCGCTATTTTAGGCTTTGAATCCTGTTTGGGTAAAATGACACTATTTTTATGACCGAAGAATTCGTACTCATATAAGCTTTCCCCCCAGTAAGAATAAACTCCTTTCCCTCAGAATTTTTTTTTTTTTGAAAGAAGGTACGTAAGTACTCCTAAACATGAAAGGTTTTGCTCTTGTGGATCTCTTGATACAATCCAACACATTATGTCTAATTGTCTAAGTCTCTTCACCAAGAATTTCTTAAAAATCCTTTAAGGGATAAATTTCCAACCAATAGTTAAGTGACTTTTTGCCTGAAATTTCACAAATAGTTGCCCAAATCCTAGATGAAGTACTTAATAAATATGAATACTATATTTCCTAACACTATGTTGTGTAATTTATAGTCAGCTTTGGTTGGAATGGTTGGAAAGACTGTGTATGTTTTGTTAATTATTTTCTTTGCTGTCTCTAATGCCAATAAAGGTTTAATAATGAAATTAGGCACCTTAGGAATTCTGATGTATCCATGCTGCAAACACCAGAAGCTACACCTTTGGGAAATAGAAGGGAGACCCATCCACTAGAGACTAGAAATAGCAACAGAGACTATTCTATTAAGGAACAAACCTCTGCACTCTCAGGATTTGATATAGTTAAGAAGAAAAGACATATAACTCTCTAGCCTAAGGAATTCTTGAAAGACCTACTTATTCAATGTAATTCAAATCTAATTAGAACAATTAGTCAAAGAGACATTGAAAGAGCTACTGTTGTGTAGAATGAGTTTCCTTTAGAATCTAGAAAGTATTTACAACAAGAAAAGACTGAACAGAGACTAACTCCGTGTTGCGTCCAAATGTGCTTGAATACCCTGACTGAAATGAGTTTGTTCAAACTGTGTTTGTTTTCTGTTTTGCTTCCCATACTTGACTGTAAAGGTAAAGGTTGCCCAGGCTCGAAAGCCAGCCTTATCTGACAATAGGGTTCAGTGCTCATCCCAGTTTACAGACAAGGAGCCAGTGCTATCTGCACCTGTAGACATTTCTATGGACATGTGGCAGGCATGACAAGACATGGAATGCTGTGTATCTTCCCACTGAATTGGAACCTATTTATCTACTTGCAACTTCTTGCTTTCAAACTGCTAAATTGCAGGACCTGAGACAGAGATGGAAGCTCCACAAATAATTGCCAAATTTTCAGAAATTAACAGTCACAGTGAACACTTGTTTGGAAAGAGCAGAAGGTTCAAACTTAATTCCATAGTTTCTCATGAAACCAGTAAGTCAGAACAATTGCTGTGAAACTGACATACACACTTGTTGGCTAAGGAAGGGACAGGATGCAACAGTAGGTTTCCAATGACAAAACAGTGTCCATCGGGAATGTCTAATCTTTCCATCACACTTCAACTTTTATTCACTCTAAAAATATTCTCCAGGTGATGAGGAAATATTCCAGGGACAGGTTTTGGGGAGCTTTAATGGCTGAAGGTGAGGAGGAAATTGCATTGCATGGGTACTGTTGGTAATAATGCCATGCTGAATTTAGATCATTGGAAGATACCACAAGTAAACTGATACAAATTGTGCTTTAAATAGGCCTTGTGTTCTTCAGGCTATAGCAGTGATGGTGAACCTATGTCATGGGTGCCAAAGATGGCAGTCGGAGCCCTCTCTGTGAGCACTCATGCAGCCACTCCAGCACCCCTCTGCCCAGCAGCCCAATGGGAGCACTCTGTCCCTCCCCCCAGCACAGAGTTCACCCGCCCCTCTGCCCAGCAGCCCAATGGGAGTGCTTCCTCCCTCCCCCAGCAGAGTTCACCCTGCCCCTCTGCCCAACAGTCCAATGGGAGCGATTCCTCCGCCCCTGTTACTATGTTGGCACTTTGCGATAAGTAAGTGGGTTTGGGGGTGCAGTTTGGGCACTCAGTCTCTAAAAGGTTCACCATCTCTGGGCTATAGGATACACCCCATTTATGTCATACATTTTTATGAGAGAAGTGGGATTTTTCAATAAGGAATATTCCTATGATTGAACATTACAAAGATGAATCTTCTGACCTTGTACATGCAGGTAATATTTATGAGATTATCTGAATTGTGAGCATATGCCTCAAATGTATTTCTGCCAGTATTTGAAAACAACCTTTCCCCCACATCAGAAATTCCAGAAAGACTGTTAAATCCTGAAAACAGCCAGTCTTTGCATTGTCTAGTGCAGTGTTTGCTATAAATCATTTTCATTTTAAAGATGTATTCCTCCATATCAACATAGGAATTCATTTATAAGAAGAAGGTATATAAAAAATAATCAGTCTCCCAGCACAGTACTCTAATGTGTTCAATAAGTCAAAAGTCCATGTATTAATCCAGGAAAGCAGCAAAAGATAGATTTCAGTTAAGTTTTACATTGGAGTATTTTTTTTTCTATTCCGGTATCTGCAAAGTGACTTTGCTATATAGACTCATGCATGTCTCATTTATGAATGTAATAAAGCATCCCATTTGAGGCAATACAAAAATTAAATCTTCGTTTATTATATCAGAATAACCAAAAATACTTAATTCAGTGTATGGAAATCAAAATTCATAAAGTTGAGTTATTCATACTTCATAACTTCAAAACACAATAATCTTCAAAAGACACAACCACACCAACACTGTTCCGGTAAATCGGTATTTCAGTACTTCATCAAAAGGTGTGTATAATCTAAATGATAGGAGGATACAGAAAATAATTATCAACTGCAGCGGTAACATAGTAATAATTATAACAATTCTTAATACTGCAACATAGAGTTTGAATCCCTCAAGATACATAAACAAAGCAGGTACAAAACTCACAATTTACCATTTTGTAAATAAACAATACTTATACCTTGTGATACACATCAAAACAGCCTCTAAAGTGAATTCTTTTAGTGCCATAGACGTTAATTATGGCCATACAAGCAGTGATATTTAACTGTAGCTAAAAGAGAGTCAGGTGATACCAATAGAGCACAGCAAGAACGTCCAAAATCAGGTCTTAAAGAGAGAGAACATTGACAAAGCACTAACTGAAAGTTACCAACAGTCCTGTTACAAAAAGCATGACATGTCATTTTCAGAGTTGAGTCCGTGCGGTTCCATGGAATTAAACCTGTGAATAAAATATGCCTTCTGTTGCAACAGTCTCTTTTTTGTGTCTATTCTTGTAAAGGGTTTCGGTTTAATTACATCTAGAACTATAAATCAAATCTGATCTTCAGTGTGACGATGTTGCATAAAATGCGACACAAGAGGAGCATTAAGAGACTGTGTGCGTATGCGGGAACGGTGCTCACATATCCGTGTTTTCAGAGATCTAGAGGACTGGCCAATGTAATTCTTACCACAAGGGCAAGAAATCATGTAGACGGTATTTACAGAGTTGCAATTACTAACAAAATTCAAGACATGTCGTACAGAGCAATCTGGAATAGTCACCTCCTTAGTCTCGATAGAGAACCTGCACACTGAACAACCCCCACATTTAAAATGTCCTGTGATAATACTGGAAATATCAGGACGTGGCAGCACATCAGTATGGGTAAGAATGTTACTCAGTGAGCTAGTTTTCCGAAATGCTTTCCTGGGTTTGTTCTCACACCCTGGGATATCCTGTACCAAATTCCAATACTTATGGATAATATTTTTAATATCCATTGCCCGGGGAGAAAACTCAATAGACCAATTGAGTGGGGAACCCTAAGAAGACTGTGTTTCTTGAGCTAACATTTGCGATCTAGGAATAGTACATGCTTTTTCAAACAATCATTTAAGAATATCTTTGGGATAACCCCTATTTCTCAAATCACGCTGGACTGCTCTAGCAGAATGCAGAAAATCTTGTTTCAAAGTCGAATTCCTCCTAGTTCTAGTTAGCAAACTGAAGGGAATGTTACCCTTTCAATGATATGGGTGGAAGGAGGAAAAATGGAGGTAGGTGTTGCGATCTGTGCTCTTTTAAAACAATTTCATATTTAGTTTATGATGTTGAATGTAAACTGAGAGATCCAAAAATGAAACCATGTGAGAAAACGTCAAGTTAACATTTGCACTATTAAGCCAAGACACAAATTGTAAAATACAGTGAGAATTATCAAAAAGAAAAAACAAATCGTCTATGTATCTTTTATATGTGAGCATGTGATCAAAGAATGGGTTTGAAGCTGGGTTCATAATGAAATCTTGTTCAAACTTAATCATGTATAAATTAGCGGTGGATGGAGTGAGAGAACAGCCCAAAGCCACACCGCTGATTTGTAAATAAAACTGATCACCAAATCTGAAAAAATTATGCTCAAAAACAATATCAAGTAAATCAAGTAGAAAATGAGTAGGAGGATGCAGAGAATCACGTGAGTCAAGTGTGTCAGCTATGATCAATCTGGCTTCGTCAAGAGGTATGTTAGTATAAAGAGAAGACACATCACAAGTTAATAAACAACCCGGAGCAGAAAATCCCTCCAAAGAATTAATAAAATGTGTGGAATCCCTCACGTATGAAGCAGTCTTGCGTGTGAACGGGTTAAGAAAGTGATCTAAGTATTTTGACAGAGGCTCAAGCGATGAATTATTCCCGGATACAATGGGTCTCCCAGGTGGGAAATTACCAGAATCAGAAACCTTGTGCACTTTAGGTAAAAGGTAAAAGATAGGGACTCTTGGAAATTTATTGAAGAGGAACTGACTAGTTTTTTCAGAAATATAATTAAGGGCCAGACCCTCCAATAATACTGTCCTAATAATCGATTGAACTTTGACTCTAGGATCTGAATGAATCTTCTTATAAAAGGAACTATTGGAGAGTTGTCTGTGTTTATTAACTTGTGATGTGTCTTCTCTTTATACTAACATACCTCTTGACGAAGCCATCTTAGGATCCAAGATCATTGCAGATGGTAATTGCAGCCATGAAATAAAAAAGTGACTAATTCTTGGGAGACAAGCTATGAGAAACCTGGGGAACAACCTATAGGTATGGCCATTCCTATCATTTATCTATGGTAGTTTCCTGTTTGCCTGGGAGATGAAACATATCCATATTTGGCCTCCAAGCAGAACAGGCTACTCTGATAGTGTGTTGAATGATTGAAGGACAGCTTAGATGGAAGAAGCAAGAATGGTACAAGCACTTTAGAACCACTTCTTTGTGTAGATGCTGTGTCCTCACTAAACATGTACATGTATGAACCAACAGTAAATTGGACCATATGGATGATGTGGTTTATGCCATATTGTGTGAGCTACTGACATCAGGAGCATTCCATCCTTCTGATGTTGGGGCCCAAAATGCTAATTACTCTGTAAACTTCCCAGTGAGTGGACTAAGTGCTATGGGATGGTGTATGAGTGTGATTGCTTTGCTTACATGACAATAATAAAAACTTTATTTTAAAAAAGAAAATTGGTGGTATTGGAACTTGGGCACTTGGGATTTTGTCAGAGGGGTCACACTACCAATTCTAATGAACCAAACAGGAATGGCAAGTACAGTATTGTCTGGTTTGGTAATGACATTGTCTATTCAAGAGCTATAGTTTTATTCATGCACATGCTTTGCCCGTCAACCCCTAGAATAAAGAGACAGAGACAGTGTTGGATTTAAACTTAGGGCCACTTTATTAACCAGAACCCCATAACAAACTATTTGCCTGCGGCAGGGGCTGAGTAGCGCGGCTCCATGTGATGGAGCTAAGGTGATCAATCTCACCTTCTCCACTCACCACCAGGTGAATACCAGCTTGCTGGGATCGTCCTGTTCTCAACAGTCCCCATCCCGGCTCACCATTCGGGTCAATTGGCCAATGCTGTTCTCAAGTCTCAAGGCTGTAGGCAAACAGCACGTATCACGATCACTGAGCATGCCCATCACCCGGAAGCAGAAGTGAACTGTTTTCCATCTTCCGGTGATCTCACACACCCAATGTCATCCCCGAATCATCCTAGGCCTTCACCTACCATTTTAACTAAGCACTACCCATCAAGTGACCGAACTGAATCGCCAAGCCAATTACCCCAATCTGCAACAGTGTGAAGTGAGCAAAAACACCACCATCCCATGGCCAATCAGGAACGTGCGAAAAAATTCCCACACTGCCCCAAAGTGAACAGCTAATCCCACACTGATGTTCATGAGGGCGGGCGGGCGGGTTTTCACTCACCTATTGAATTGCCGACTGGGCTGGGGTCGGGGAGGCAAAGCCCTATATAAGGGTTTAGCTCCTCCCCTCCCCTGGTCCGGCACATCCCTAGGCATGCCCACCCTCTGTCTCCCCCGGGGAAGGGAGCAAAGCCATGCCATGGGCCATACATCCCATGGCATGTTGCCTTGCAAACGAAAGATACCAGGTTAAGTCAGAGAGAATCTTGTGCCTAAAACCCTCGAGATATCCCATCCTGGATTTCTACAACTCCATTGACTATTACTTGGTTATCAGCAAACTTCGATGAATAGATGAAAGTTGTGGAGAATGACAAGTTGCACTTTCTGTAGCTGAAAGTTCAAGTGAAATTCCATATTCACCATTGAGAATCATCTGTTCTGAACTTTTAACATTTACATTTTCACTAAGTGATGTTTTCAAGCAAAAATTATGACAATGGAAGCCTTATCCTTAAATATATATTTTCTGTTTGAGGAAAATTATATTACATATTGCTGCGTTCAATCACATTTGTACTCAGAACCTGAATGTTCTTGCTTTGTGTGTAGTATATACACGTAGACAGATAGCTGTGAAGCTTGACTAGCTTTGTAATACTGTACCTCGATACTTTTCTATTTGCTTCATTGTAGGAGAAGTATTTACTTAGAAAAGTGTCATTGCCAGTTAATGTCAACATCTATTGGCAAGCAGCCAGATGCAAGAGGGAAAAATGCAGGGTAATTTAAATGTAAGACAAACACCAATGGTTTCAGTTTTTCTCCCCAGGATTTCTGTATGTGGGAGAAGACTCTCAATTAGCATACTCGTACCAGTAGAGTTACTTGAATAGCCTTTTGCAACCCAGCTAAGTGGTGCTACAACAAGGAAATGTTGTCTGTGGGTATCATGAACTATAATTCATCACATTTTGATGGCAGTAAGCTGAACAATGATCCTTCTAAAGTGTAAGAGAACCATTTGTACAAGAAACTAATTAGAATTTCTTCTCCCAAATTATTAATTTCAAATCTGTTTATACTCTGAAATTCTTGAGGTAGAAAACCACCCAAAAATATGAATGACACTGAGCACGAACAGATATATAAAGTGTATTCAACAGTCAAAATGTTCTCAACAAAAATGTACTTAATAAAAATCGGCTACTTCACCACAAATTGAGTCTTGGAACCACAAAATAAGTCTTGAAACAGTACCATTTGCCAAAGCACTAGTACAGGCTTAAGAATCTATAGTCCATACGAAACTATGAGACATTCTAAACAGAAAAACAAGGAGTAGAAAATTCTATATTCTAGATATCCATCTGATATAGGATATTTCGACAATGATCTTCGTCAGAAGAATACGCCTTATCTACAACTACAAAAAACTAAGAGAGTTCATAAGCCTCTGGTTGTTCATTCATATCGGGCTGAAACCCTGAAATTCATCATTTTTTTATAAAATGCAGTCACTTGTAAAATGCCCTTCCTTCAATACATGTGTTATAGCTCAATGGAGGAACAGACAATATGTATTTAGAACTTTCCATGATATTTCCTGACATCTCCAGATAGATTTGGGAAATGATGCCATCTAATAGACAACTTTGGACAATACAATAGCACTAGCAATTACATTTATGTACCTTCCCATAGCACTTAGTGCACTCTTTGAACAGTTCACAAGGTAGTTAGCACTTTGCCCTCAACATGCTGCATGCAACCTTGAGCCCCATCAGGATCAAACTCACAACGTTTGCAGTTTCATCTGCAGTACAGCAGTTTAACCACTTCACCACCACAGTTATATTTGCTCCATGATGAATAATATAATCTGATTTTTTGGTATCAAAATTTTCTGTTCATTTGAAATGTTCAAGGCATAAAATAGGGTTCTGGCTTTCACAGTGTTGAAACAAACATCTTTCTATAGAGATCTACTACAATCCTTCAATCAATCAACATGTAGCCAGATTGGTGTTTTTTAAAATGTACGTTGCATGTTTACTGACTGTATTTATTTGTACAGTATCTGACTTAATACATGAATCCAGCCTTTCTAAGAAAGAACACAAATTGGAAGGAGAGACAAATTCTAATTGCTCTTTCTCTTTGCTCATTAGCTCAGAAGTCACAAATGGTTGACGTTATATTGCAAAACTGGAACTTCAGGAATGGTATCTGAAAAACAGATCATCAGGTTTTGCATTTCCTTTGTGATCTGTCCCAGTTTTACAAACAGCAGGACTTTGCAGGCGCACCCCCCAAAGAAAGACTCAGACACCGGTATATGGATAAAGGCATCGGGCCACTTTTATTGAATAATGCCCTAGTCCGAATTATAACTTTCAGTTGGTGTAATCATCCAATTGTAATTCTTTAAGGCAAGCAGGCCGCAGTAACACTGGTAAGGTTCCTCCCAAAATGCCAATGGCAATTGGCTACATATAACTATTTGTATCAATTTGTTTGTTGACACAAACAAATTGTTGACCGGAGTCAATAAACTATCTACTGACCCCACCCTCTGACGTGTATCCGTCAAATCACGGGGTGATGCAGGCTGTAAAGCTCCTGCCATCACCCCTTGCCTGGTTCGCCCTTGACCGGCCAAACCTCTTTCCCCTGTACCTGTCTAAGTGTTGGCCAGTCAATTGCGAACCTGCCGGATACCTATGGGTCATAAATCTTTACCTTACCTTGCCACACGGGGAAGCGTCCATGATGACTCACCGCCCCCCCCCAGACCGTCAGCTCGGTCACCAGACCTGCTTGCATATCCTCAAGAAAGAGGTTCATACCTCTGGCCGACAAGTGGACCCCATCTCCTGCATAGAGATCATAATCCTGCAAGCCTATCCTAGGGTGCCAGATGGCTGTCCCCAAGCCCTTGTCTGCCAGGAACCGGGCAACATCCCTGTTCACCGAGCGGCGAGCGCGGTCAAGGGCACGGAGGTCAACGCCTCCTATGTAAGTATGTCGCGGCACCATGTCCAACCATAGCAGCCGCGTGGATGGCCATACGTAATGCAAATAGGCTAGGTCCCTGCAAATCGTGAACTTTAAAGAGAGGCCAGTGACCTGGGCAAGGTCATTGCCACCGAGATGCAGGATGAGGACATCAGGCGGTCCAGCATCCCTGATGGAAAACAGGAATGGCAACAGTTCCCGCCAATTCATACTGCGCTTACCGTACCATCACAAAGCCCGAGATGGGGTCCCCACTCTGTCACCACAGCATACTGCGCTGCCCAGTGCACGTAACTGTGGCCCACCAGCCATACTGCCTCCGGTGTGCGGGGACACACAGGGTCTGTAAAAAAAGGAAAAAAGGAATAATGACATAACTGGTACTCACACATGGAGGGGGCGTACGTACAATGCAAAGCGCATGGATCCCCACCTGCCCATCCTGCGTATATCAGCCTCAGAGTACCCAAACGCAGCCGCAGTAGAGGCGGCGCCTATCCTAAATGAATGGGTACCGTAACGAGCCCCAGGGAGGCCCACACTGGTAAGTGCCATGCCGGTCACCCTCCAAAACTGGAATTTAGTAAGGGGAAACCCATCCTGGTGGCAGAAAAACGGGCCAGGGTGCGTACCATGCACTGCCAAAAACTCATGTAGGGCACCAACCGGACAGATGTCTTCAATGGAACATCGTAGCAGTCTGACTCCACTGCCTACGCCTTGCTGATCAACCTTTGAGGACCGTATCCTCAACTGAGCCCACTCTTGAGTAACATAGACATCGTCGAGTTCCAGTGCCCTACGAGACGAGTCCGCCTTAGACAGTGGTACCAACTCACTGATGCGGAGCGCTCCAAAGAAGGCTACAGTGGTGGCTGCATGAAAAAGAGCCACCTAGTACCTATCATAGCATAAGATATGCCAGCCTCGTGCAAGCCCTGTTCACCTCTCCTCGCCAAATGTCCAAATCTCGGCCGGGAGTGGCGAGGAGAATTCCTCTGCTTCGGGAGCCAAGGCTCGGAATCGGGAGATCTGCAGGCGGGATAAAGCATTAGCAATATCATTATTAATGCCTGGTACATGTCTGGCCTTGAACAGCACATTAAGGCGTAGGCTTCTCAAGACAAATTGATGGACCAATGCCATGACCCTAGGGGATTTGGACGTCTGAGCGTTGACAATGTGCACCACTGCAGCATTGTCACACCAAAAATGGACCACTGAGTTGGCCCACTTATCGCCCCATAGCATTAGTGCCCCCAAAATGGGAAAAAATTCCAGGAAAGTAAGATCGCGGAGATGATCCATGCCCTGCCATGCGTGAGGCCATCGGCCATATGCCCACCTCCCCTCGAAATAGATCCCATAACCCAGAGAGCCGGAGGCATCCGACTGTACTTGAAATTTAGGGCAGACCATAAGGTCCGATCTCCAAAAAGAAACCCCGTTAAATTCCTGTAGGAATGTGAGCCAAACCGAAAGGTCTGCCCGTATACCCCTGGTGAGCCGGACCCTGTGGTGGTGTTTTAATAGGCCAGCCATGGCATCACACAGACGCCTGGCAAAAGCTCTGCCCGGTGTCACCACCCGGCAGGCGAAATTGAGGTGGCCGTGCAGTACCTGTAGCTCACGAAGGGACACCTTACATTTAGAAATCAGTGCCCAAATTGCCGCAGAGATCCGGGCCACCTTGTCCACGGGTAACCTGGATGCCTGTGCGACAGTGTCAATTTTGATGCCTAAAAATGTGAGCTTGGTGGCTGGGCCCTCGGTCTTTTCAGGCGCTAAGGGGACACCCAGTTCCCGCATAAGGGCCTGAAATGTAGTAAGGAGACGCGTACACGTGTCCGAGCCCTGTTCACCCCCGAACAAAAAGTCATCGAGGTAATGGGCTACAGACCGGGACCCTGACCTTCGAACAAAGGCCCATTGAAAGAAAGTGCTAAATCGTTCGAATGCCGAACATGAAATAGAGCAGCCAAAAGGCATGGCCTTATCTACATAGAATTCCCCCCTAAAACGGAAACCCAACAGCTCAAAGTCCTCGGGGTGCACTGGCAGTAATCGGAATGCCGATTTAATATCACACTTTGCCAAGAGGGCCCCAGGACCACAGGCGCGTACCATCTGTAGGGCCTGATCAAACGAAGTATACCTGACCGAACAAAGGTCATCAGGAATAGCATCATTGACCGAGGAACCCGCAGGGTAGGAAAGATGGTGTATTAGGCGAAATTCACCTGGGGTCTTTTTTGGCATTAGCCCCAGAGGGGAGACCTTCAAGTTAGGGAATGGTAGTTCATCAAAGGGCCCTGCAACCCTCATAGTCTGCAACTCCTTAGCTATGCTTTGTGCAGCGACCTCCTCATTGCCCTTTAGTGAAAGTAAGTTCGGGGCGTCCTGCGGTCCCCGAACACCTCTAAATGGTATATGAAAGCCAAACTGGAAGCCTTCAATCAGGTACTTCGCATCATCCCGTCTAGGATAAGCGGAAAGCCATTGACCTAACATGGGAATATTAATTGGGGAGGGGGCCTTTTGCTTGGCCAGCACCATCAGAGGGAGCTCTGACCGCCCCCTGCCCACCCCTACCTCTGCCTCGTGACCCACCAGCCCGTGGGCACTCAGAGGCGGTGTGAGGGCCAGAGCAAGAGGGACACTCGTACCGGAAACGACACTGACGCTTGTTGCACACACCACTAGCTGAGAAGCTCCAACACAGCAGGCAGGCTGGAACCCCCTGCCCCGCCGGCTGGCGGGGAACCTGCGTCACAGCCACCCACTGCACAGCATGGCCACAATGGTACCTATCACCAGGTGCCGGATGCGTGGGAGTCATATACAAGAGCCACAATTGCTGGCAGGGCTCATCCCACCTCATCTCAGGACGTAGGGCCACCCTCATCCTAAATTCCTCGTCGTAAGCCAACCACGACGGACCAGGAAAGTCAACCATCGCCCTATAAATATTGTCGAGATATTGTACCATAGGAATGGCCAAATCAGGCCGGGCCCTAAGGTACACCACCATATATATAAGATATGCCGGCAACCAATTGGCCCAGGTACGCCCACCCATTGTAACCTGATGTGGCCATGGCCACTGTACCCCCCCCAGTGTAACTGGACAGTGTCGGTGCACTAAATTGAACCGGATACTGTCTAGTCGCACCCCCGTGAGCCACCCCCACCGGGGGTTCCAGCCCACGGCGGGCGTCGGAGCTCACGACAGGCATCGAGCTCTGGGGCCACACCTGACTGCTCCCCACCGGCAGATTCGAACACGCGGGGAGCTGCGAGGCGCCAGCTTGGGCTGGCCTGACGGCCTCAAGCAGCTCGACCCTGTTGGCGGCCCGCTGGAGAGTCACGGCCGACGTGTCTGAGACTGACGAAGGGGCCGTGATCAAAGCAGCAGACAAACCCCCTTTGGGAGGTGGTTGGGCAATGCCCAGTGAAGCCTCTAGCACCGAAATACATGCAAGAAGGGCATCGACAGTCTCCGAGCCCCCAGTATAAAGTGGGCCAGGCGGGCCGGATGGGCCGGACGGCCCTGTGGCCAGTTTTTGAGCAGGAAACCCAAATGGGGATCTAGGGCCTGAGTAGGGCCATGCCCAAAACTCCGGCCCATGGGGGGCCGGAGGAATGGTGGGGCGGAAACCGCCACCAAGTCCAAGTGGGCCACCCTGTCCCGAACCAAAGAAATACCGCCCAGGGGCAGGGATGCCCGAGGAGCCAGCCTGAGCCGGCCCAGCCTGGAGGCCTGTGCCGGGCTGACCAGTGGAAGCCTACTCGGCCCCACTGGCAGCGGCGGGCAAGGCCGTCCCGCTGCCCAGCTGGGGAGGTGCAGCCCAAGTCCTCCAACCCGATGGCTGCCCCCCGGTAGAGGGAGGGGGCAGAAAAGCCCTTCCCCTCGGCCGCGGCTTGACCGCCGGGCCTTTGCGCTTGGGAGCCATGGCTCCCAAAGAAGCGATGGATCCCTGGCCAGGGATCGGTTCCTGTGCCCTGAGTACCACAGTAATGAAAAGGAGAGAACTCCGTTCAAGGCAAAGGTATGAAAGGGCGAAGATGCAGAAATGCGGCAGAGAAAACTTCTCTGCTCCGTCGCATTTCTAAAATGGCAGCTCGGCTGCCTCGTGGCAGAGGGGTGGCCACGCCCCCTAACTCACCCGGATGTCTGAGTCCAGGTGGGGGGGCTGCAAAGAGCGCGGTGGCCATTTTGGCGCCGCGCTTTCATTCTTTGCTTTCAGTGGTCTTTGCACAATGCTGGCAAATGAGCAGCATAATTCATAAAAAGACATGTGATGACATGGTTTTGGATCTGGATACAGTGAAATGCTGCATCAGATTCAGGAAAGGAGGATTGTGAAAATAAACTTTTTATTATGCTTCCTGCCACCCTCCTTAAATTTGTTTGATTCAAGGAGCAACCTAAGAAACCCAGACTTATGCAGATGTAGAAATGTGCAAGGCTAATATACTACAGTAGTGGAACAAATTACAAACAGCCATATGTCATAAACATTGACTGTGTTCACAGTGGGGGGAAACTGGAACTGTTTACAGCATGTACTACCAAAATGTGTGTTTGCTGTTTTAGTTGCAGAAGGCAAAAGTATATCATTTCCAGACAACATTACCTTATGAAGCTTCAGCTTCGTTTTAGTCCAAGACTGCAGTCCAGAAAAGTGTTTGTTAGTAGCTTTATAAAGCAGGTCTGTAAGCAAAACAACTTTTTAAAGACAGAAACAGGATTTGGATGATGATGATGATGATGATGATGATGATGATGATGATGATGATGATGATGATGATTATGATGATGATGATGGGGGGGCATTCAGTTCATGTTAAAAAGAAGCACATGGTCATAATCCCTCAATTTCAAGCAAATCAATAGAGATAAACCAAATGCATTCTTCAGTGCTTTGAGGAATAAAATTTTTGATTCTTATGCTAGGGAGGCTCACACCCTTTGACAACATGATATCTGTCATTCTTTCAGGAAGACGGCAGGAATGGGTTGTATATTTATGAGGTTTGTATGTTTCAAAAGGGATAGCAAGGATCTAGAAATAAATTTATGAAGTGTACCAGTGCTGGCTCTTTGGCTATAAAGAGAGATGAGCACTAAACCCTAGAGTCAGATACGACTGGCTTTTGAGCAAGGGCAACCTTTACCTTTACCTTACCACCCTCAAATACTGCAGACAGAGAGGGAGAAAGCAGGAAAACAATGAGGAAACCTCTCAGGTAAACTGTAAAATGAGCATATTGAGCATATTCCCTACAACATCTTAACCTATAAGAAGAGGGTTGGGCAGTGCATGTGCAGAATGCGTGTCCACACCTGTCCAGCCTATCCCATAATGAGCCGACCACACTTACCTTGCCAAACTGGGACCATCCCTGCGAGGGTCCGGGGGCTGAGAGTGGGGCCTCAGCCCCACAAAATGGGGAAAGAACAGAAACTACAACTCCCATGGTGCCATGGGAGGAAAACGGCAGTTAAACAGCCAGGCTAGAAACAGAATTTTGGAGAGAGCTGATTTGCATGTTGGACTGTGATTGGTTGGGAGAAAATCTAGCCAGGCCTGGAAACTGAATGTTGGAGAAGGCTGATTTGCATGTTGAACTACAATTGGTTGAACTTGAGAGTGAATGACTGATGGGGCAAGGTCCTGATGCGGATGGAACAAACCCACTCCATTTAAGCCTCTACAGCCCTGGAATGAGACACTTCCAATGTACATCAATGCTGTGTGAGAGAGAGAGATAGAGAGAGACAGGGAGTGTGTGTCTCTGTGTGAGTGCAAGACAATGCACAAGACAGTGGGTTCCGGATCAGTCACTTGTGTGTGTGTGTGTGTGTGCCTGAATGAGAGAGAGAGAGAGAGAGAGAGACTATCTGTGTTGGGGTGTATCAGGGTCCGAAAAACCTAAACATACAATTAGCTCTCATCCTTCCTCCAGCCCTTCTTCTCCCCTTCCTTCCTTCTTTCCCTCCCTCATTCTTACCCTCCCGTCTTCCTTTCCTCCTAAATTTCCCCCTTAATACCTCCCATCCCTCCCTCATCATCACGCCGGGGTGAGTCTGCCCAGTTTCCTTTACTGAAAGCCAGGGGGCATCACAAACGGTGTGGGGGGAGCCAAAAAGGGAAAAAAAGCCTCCCCAAGCCACTCCCACCCCACAGGTTGAGCCCCCCCAGAAAAACCTATAAGTAATAGGTACATCCCAATAAGCCTCAATCAACACACAAATCAGTCTGCTTCTGCAGACATTTTCGTGGTCATGTGGCAGGCATGACTAGACACCAGAGTGCACGTAATGCTGTTTACCTTCCCAACAACATGGTGCCTTTTTTATCAACTTGCAATTCCTTGTTTTCAAACAAAAAGGTAGTCAGGAGCTAGGAGAAAGATGGGGGATCATTCCGTCCTGCAATAGTCAAGAATCGAACTCCAGTAAGCCTCCATCACCACACAAATCAGTCTGCTTCGGCAGACGTTTCCATGGTCATGTGGCATACCTTCCCACAATTAAAAAAAAATAACCAACCCACCCCCGGCAAGGCCGGGCAATCAGCTAGTATACCATAAAAAAGGATAGTCCTTTTCATTTCTCTGGAACAGAGCAAGTATAGGATATTATTAGTGTTGGCTTAAGATCTACTTCCATGAAGTTCCTACAGGTAGAAGACTTTTTAGTCACATAAGCTCTCCTGCACATAAAACACAATCTAGACACACTGTCTGTATATTTATTCTTCCCTATTTTGTCAGGTACTAACATAGCCTATAAAAGAAATGTGTTTCGGCTCTATAGGTAAAGGCAAAGCTCTCTCTTGCTCAAAAGGCAGTCATGTCCAACTCTAAAGGGTGATGCCCATCTCCATTTACAGAAACTGCTGTACTGCAGCCAGAATGTTATAAATTTAATCCTTCTGAGGCTGATAAAATGTACGTGCGCTGGTCACAAGTGCGGCCTGCGCATGCTTTGCTGTACTTCCCCCCGGAGGAACAGAGATGTGTTGGGTGTGGCATGGCCGTGGCTCAGAGCTGCCTTAAAAGGTGGTGCAGCGCTCACGGCCCTCACTGCTGCAAATTTGGCTGGGCTAAGGGCACATTTGCCCTCCCTCCCTCCCGAGGGCCGCAGTGTGTCTTCTTTTGGGTCACTTCGGGGCCAGAATTTAATTTTGGCCATTGTCCTGATTGGCCCTTTGGACTTTGGTTTCTCACCCTTCCCACACTGCTGCCTGAGGTTGAGTAATGAGGAGTTCTTTTGTTTATGGGGCAGTTAGCACTGGTGGGGACACTCATCTGATCCCAAAACAACTTGGGAGGTATGCACTTGATAGGTTAGGACAATGGACAAGCAAGAGAGAACAGGGCTGACCAGTCAAGTGCGGACCAAGAACCAGGGTATTCCCAGCTCGACAGCTCAGAAGACTCTAATTGGCTGTTCTACCAGACTGTCAGAGGTTAAACATAGAAAGACCTCTGGTATGGGATCAAACTATTAGGTCAAAAAGGAGAATTATAATTTAACAACGTGGTTGTTAGTCAAAGTCAATTGTCCTCACCAGTGCTATTTCGGCCTACCGCAGAGCATCTAACCAGTTATGTTGACAAGAGTTTACAGTTAATAAAGTGGCCCAATTTTTCAACCAAAAACTAAAGTCTCTATCTCCTTACTGTGGGGGGGGGGGGGGGGGTGTTTCAGCAATGAGTAGCAAGTATGTTCGGGGCAAAATGTTAATTAACTTGTGAACCACCCAGAGAGTGCACTAAGTGCTTTTGGGTGGTATATAAGTGTAATTGCTATGGTCCAGGAGATCTCAACCTTTTAAAGCCAGGGGCTGGGTCACGCTCCTTTAGACAACTTCAGGGGCCAGACAGCCATTTTGTGCTTCCTCCACCACATGGCACTTCCTGGTGTGGTGGAGGTGGCAATGGGCCACATGAAATAGTGTTGTGGGCTGCATCTGGCCCATGGGCCAAAGGTTGAGAATCCCTGCTATAGTCAGTGTCTGCTCAGAAAATCAGACAAGAGCCTTGTTTCTTGGAAGCAGTAAATCAAAGCACTGACTCCATGTTTTGTCTAGGATGTCTGGTTCTATAAGGGCTATATATATATATTTTTACTTTAGAAAATGTAAGGCTAGAATAGATGATGGTCTACATTAGCATGAGGTGTTACCTCCAAAGCAGAGAGAAGTAAATATGAGATACAGCAACCATATAGAACAGCCCCATCCAAACATTAAAAGAATTCAAGTGTGCAAGGTTCAATTAGTGGTGAAGACATGGGGGCTCCGCAGAGAAGCAACTTAATCCCTTGTGATCCAATAGTCTCTTGGACATTAGTTAACATTAATACCATAATGGAGGACACTGAGAGATTTGTAGCTATTCTCTTATGTGAGTCTCTGTACTTCTACTGCACAGCTAAAAGGGATTTGCCTGGAATTCAAAACTGCAATGGTAAGTGATAAAAATTAATAAGAAAACATGCATCCAAGCCTTTTATAGCTTCCTAGATTACTAAATCATTTCCCCTTTTCCTTTGCCTGTGTTATCTGTATTTGTGCTCATACATGGGGAAGACTTCAGCCAGGAGCAGGACAGTTGATAGACTTTACTATTGTGACAGAGAAATGAACAGGAAGAAATAAAAAAGATGATTGCCATGAAAGAGGCAAGTTGGTCATCCCTGTCAGATAAACTACTGTATTGGGATTATTTTCCCCAGCAGCAAAATATTGCACATCATATTCAGAATTAAATCTCAGCGTAACAGAAATAGAAAAATAATTGATCATCCCTATTTCATAATATGAATCAGTGGGAACAGATTTAGTGTAATTTCTGATGAAATATATGTACTGGATCTAAAACACAAACAAATGAGCAGATGCCGCATTGCTTGAAATCATTGCATCAGTGGTTATGCATGTTCCTATAATCCATGATTCTACTGAGTAGTTCATCCATTTTACAGTGATTCTTGTTGATTTTATGGTAATGTAGTCATCTATATTTATTACCATCTATCTGGGGCTTTCTATCGGCAGTAAACATACCATGAATAAATAGTAATAAAGTTATTAATGGGATAATTTCCAAATAATGAAAATATTAATCATCATAGATTGGGAAGCTGGGGTAGCAAAAAAAAATGGGATAGTAGCCTTTTATAAACATCTCAAATATAGTTCAACTGCATCATGGAATTAACAGTTCATAACCCTGTAAATATAGACATGTTTACACAGCAGTAAATTGCACTGTTTGGGGTATTTCCCCCATTCAATGTTTGCTTATACATGCAACCAGATCCTGCCAAATCCAGGGATTCTAAAGAAATAATAATTGGGCTATGAAAACCACTGATATATCTGTATTTCTGATGAACAAATATGATCTAGATCTGATCCAATACACAATCTTAGTGACAACTTTTTTTTAATCAATGGGGATCCTTCTAAATAACCATGCTATTACTTGCACTCCAATATAGTCTTTATGCACACTCCCACCCACCCAATAATAATTGGGCAAGTTAGGATTATTAGGTTTCAGATTTTCTCCTGGGAGTTCAAGGTTCATTATTCATATCTCAAATTTCAGACCTGAAGCCTTGAGGAATAAGATGCTGCCATCTGTACATTTTGGTGTTAGAATCATATTGTCATGGAAGAGGCTTGTGAGGCCATCCAACCTTATGTTCAATGTAGGAATACAAAGCAGGTCTGACATTCGGTTGTCCAATTTTGTCTTGAATGTCTACATTGTTGGAGCACTTACCAACTCCTGAGATAATTGGTTCCATTGTCATACTGTTTAGATGTTTGTCCTGATATTTAGCCTATATTTGACCTTCTGTAGATTGAGGCTGTTATTACATGGTCATGCCCCTCTTCTTTATGATTATTTTTCATGTATTTGAAAAGTGCTATCATATTCCCGCTCAATCTTTTTTCTCAAAACTAAACATGTCCAATCCCTTCAGCCTTTCTACATAGAACTTGGTTTCCAGTCCCCTGATCATCTTTGTTGCTCTACCCTGAAGTTGTCCCAATTTGTTTGCATCCTTTGCAGGCGCACCCCCCCAATAACGGACACAGACAACATTGAAAGTGGATAACAGCATCGGGCCACATTTATTGATTCAATGCCCTAGTCCGAATTATAAATTTGTATTGGTAAAACGACCAATCATAATTCTTAAGGCAAGCAGGCCGAAGTAACACTGGTAAGGTACCACCCCAAAATTGCCAACGGCAATTGGTTACAATGTATCAATTTGTATCAATTTGTTTGTTGACGACAAACAAATTGTTGACCGTAGTCAATATCTAACTCATGACCCCACCCTCTGACGCGTATCCGTGAAATCACGGGGTGATGCATGCTGGTTAGCTATCGTCATCACCCCGTCGCCTGGTTCGTCGTTGACCGGACAACGTTTAACTAATTTATTCCTGTCTAGTGTTGTCCAGTCAATTGCGAACCTGCCGGATACCTGTGGGTCATACTGTTTACCTTACCAGTGCTACCCGCCAATGTGACCAAAGTCAACATTAGGAACATAAGAAAGACCCCTATATCAAACCATAGCAACAGTGTGGGATGGGCAAAAAAGCCAGGACCCGGAAGCCAATGTGGGTCCCAGCCAAAAATTCCCACCCGGCCCCGAAGCGACCAAAATATCACACTGTTAACTAGGGAGGGGGTGGAGGGGAAAAGACTTCTCCGCTCCGTCGCTGAGGTAAAATGGCAGCTCGGCTGCCTCGTGGCCACCCCTTTTATAAGGGAGCTGGCCACGCCCCTAACTACCCGGATTCTCTGTCCTGTGGGGGGGGGCCCGCAAAGAGCGCGGCGGCCATTTTGGCGCCGCGCTTGCATTGCAGGCGCACCCCCCCAATAACGGACACAGACAACATTGAAAGTGGATAACAGCATCGGGCCACATTTATTGATTCAATGCCCTAGTCCGAATTATAAATTTGTATTGGTAAAACGACCAATCATAATTCTTAAGGCAAGCAGGCCGAAGTAACACTGGTAAGGTACCACCCCAAAATTGCCAACGGCAATTGGTTACAATGTATCAATTTGTATCAATTTGTTTGTTGACAACAAACAAATTGTTGACCGTAGTCAATATCTAACTCATGACCCCACCCTCTGACGCGTATCCGTGAAATCACGGGGTGATGCATGCTGGTTAGCTATCGTCATCACCCCGTCGCCTGGTTCATCGTTGACCGGACAACGTTTAACTAATTTATTCCTGTCTAGTGTTGTCCAGTCAATTGCGAACCTGCCGGATACCTGTGGGTCATACTGTTTACCTTACCAGTGCTACCCGCCACACGGAGGGGCTTCAAAGAAGGCCTGACGCCCCCCCCAGACCGTCAGCTCGGTCAACAGGCCTGCTCGCCAATCACCCAACAGGAGGTCCATACCTCCTCGCGACAGATGGACCCCATCCCCTGCATACAAGTCATAATTTTGTAGGCTAACAGCGGGGTGATGACTGACCCGTCCCCAAGCCCTGTCGGCAAGAAACCGCGCCACCGCCCTATTGACCGTGCGCCTAGTGCGGTCAAGGGCCAGGAGGTTAACGCCCCCTCTATAAGAATGGCGCGGGACAATGTCCGCAAAACCAGGGTTGTGGCAGGCCAGACATAATGCAAGTAGGCGAGGTCCTCGCAAATCGCATGCTTAAGCGATAAGCCGGTGACCTGGCCCAAATCATTGCCCCCCAGGTGGATGATGAGAATGTCAGGCGGGTCAGCACCCAGGCCAGAAAAAAGGAAAGGCCGCAGCTCCCGCCATAACATCCCAGGCTTACCATGCCATGTGAGACTGGCGTGTTCACCCAGTCCCAGTCGGGGTCCCCACTCTGTCGCCGCAGCGTAACGCGCTGCCCTGTGCACATAGCTGTGGCCCACCAGCCATACTGTCACCGGTGTAATACGACACCCAGGGTCTGTAAGAAAATTGAGAAAAATTGGGGAAAAGACGGGAAGGTGACTGGATTGGTACTCATGGCGGAAGTGGGCGCACATAAAACTGAAAACATTGCGAGCCCCACCTCCCCATGCTGCATATGTCAGCCCCAGAGTACCCAAAAGCAGCTGCTGTAGAGGCTGCACCAGTACGGAATGAATGTGTGCCATAACGGGCACCTGGTAGGCCCCACCCTGGTGAGGGCACTCCCTGTCACCTTCCAAAACTGAAATTTAGTAAGGGGAGACCCATCTTTGGTGACAGAAAAACGGGCCGTGGTGCATGCCACGCAGTGCCAGGAACTCCTGTAGGGCACCAACCGGACAGATGTCTGCCAAAGAACACCGTAGCAGTCTTACACCACTGCCTACGCCATGCTGATCTGTATTAGAGGAGTGTATCCTCAACTGGGCCCAGTCTTTGGCAACATAGACATCCTCGAGTTCCAGTGCCCTACAACTTGCATCCGCCTTATACAGCATCTCAAGCTCGCTGTCGCGGAGCGCTCCAAAAAGGCCACCGTTGTAGCCGCATGAAGTGGGCTGCCTCATTTCCAAAACAGAGGCCAGGCCAGCCCCGGGCCAATTGGGTAAAACCCTGGGTAAATCTTGCATCCGCCTTACTCAGCATCTCAAGCTCGCCGATGCGGAGGGCTCCAAAAAGGCCACCGTTGTAGCCGCATGAAGTGGGCTGCCTCATTTATCGAAACTGAGGCCAGGCCAGCCCCGGGCCAATTGGGTAAAAATCCTGGGGAAATCTTGCATCCGCCTTACTCAGCATCTCAAGCTCGCCGATGCGGAGGGCTCCAAAAAGGCCACCGTTGTAGCCGCATGAAGTGGGCTGCCTCATCTATCAAAAACAGAGGCCAGGCCAGCCCCGGGCCAACTGGGTAAAAACCCCTGGGTAAATGGGGTGGCGGTCGGCCGGGAAACGCCCACGCACGCGCACCCACCCCTCCCAAACATGTCTCACCCGGAAGTCATTGGTGCTGTCCACACGAACTCCCACTTTGGCCATAAAAGCCAACCCGACAGCTGAGATGCTATGGTGCGTGGTGCAAGGCCCTGGGCATACAGGTAAACCATGAACCGCAGAACATGGGCTACTGGGATCGGCCATGTTCCTGGCAGTCGGAATCGGGTACATAATACTCTGAAGGAACTAAATGCGTGGTGATACGCCTTACTCATGCATGGCGCTAGTGACAGGCCAATCGCCCAGTTCACCTCTCCTTGCCAACGTTCCATCTCTCTCCAGGAGTGGCGAGGGAAATTCCTCCGCATCCGGGGGCCGAGGCACGGAATCGGGAGATCTGCAGGCGGGACAAAGCAGCAGCAATATAATTATCAACCCTTGGGACATGCCTGGCCCTGTAGGGAACGTTGAGGCACAGGTTGCATAACACAAACCAACGCACTAGCCCCATAACCCCGGGCGATTTGGAAATCTGTGCAGTGACGATGCGGACAACAGCCGCGTTGCCATGCCAAAATTGCACAACCGAGTTGGCCCACTCCTTGCCCCATAGCATCAAAGCACCCAGGATAGGGAAACATTCCAGATACGTGAGACCATGCAGGCGACCCTTGCCTGCCCAGTATGGTGGCCACCCACCATAGGCCCACTTCCAATTGAAGTACATCCCGTAAACCCAGGAATCCTGAGGCATCGGACTGCATCTGAAAGCAAGGGGGGGCCAGGAGATCAGACCCCAAAATGACACCCCGTTGAACCACCTCTGGATCTATGGCCAGACAAGCACGTCTGCCCCGATACCCCGGGTAAATCAGAGCCTGTGGTGGGGCCTGGAGAATCCCGCCATGGCATCGCACCAGCGGAGAGCAAATGCCCTGCCCGGTGCGACGACCCTGCCAGCTAAACTGGGGTGACCACGTAGCACCAAAAGTTCCCTCCGTGATGCCATGCGCTCGGCCAGCCAGACCGAGACAAGGGCCACTAGCCTTGAGACCTTATCCCACTGCAACCTAGAATCCTGCGCTACCGTGTCACTCTCCACCCCAGGAATACTAGCTGTGGAGATGGGCCCTCGGTCTTTTCGGGCGCTAAAGGGACACCCAGTTCCTCCATTAGCGTCTGAAATGTGTTGAGGAGACGTGTGTACGTGTCCCAGCCCCGTTCAGCCCCGAATAAAACCATCCAGGGAATGGGCTACAGACCGGGACCCTGACCTGCGGACAAAAGCGCAATCTAGGAAAGTGGTGAAACGCTCGAATACCGAGCCCCAATGGAATAGCCAAAAGGCATGGCATCATTGAAATAATATGCTCCCCGGGACGGGGGTGCAGGGACAGGGCCAGCGACCCTGCCCGCATAGACCCTATTGTCAAAGCTAGCAGCAGCCACCTCCTCCCTCCCCTTAAGGGATAAAAGATTGGGGGCATCCTGAGGGGACCTATTACCCATGAAAGGGATCCGGAACCCCTGCCTAGAACCCTGAAAGAGAGAACCCGCATCCTCTCCCTTCGGGTACCATGTGAGCCACGCTCCAACATGTCCACCTTAAACGGGGAAGGAGCCCTTCGGTGAACTAGATCCATCTGCGGCAGTCTTGCCAGCCCCCTGTCTGCCCCACCCTCTGCCCCGCATCCTTCTAGGCCTGGGACAGGCAGAGGCCGCATGGGGGCCAACACAGTTGGGATACTTCTGTCTGTATTGCAAGTCTTCCCATTAGAGGAGCCATTGGACAAGAAAGTCCAGCACAGCAGGCGGGCTGGAACCCCCCGCCCCGCCCCCTGGCAGGTGACCTATGCTGGGGCCGCCTGCTGAACCGCATGCCCACAATGGTACATCTCCCCGGGCGCAGGGCGCGTGGGCGTCACGTACAAAAGCCGCAGCCTCTGGCCTGGCTCATCCCGCCTAATCTCGGGGTGCGGGTAAATCCGCCTACGGCATTCCTCGTCACAAGCCAACCACGCTGGGCCCGGAAAGTAAACCATCGCCCGGTAGACGTTGTCCAAATACTGGACCATCGGAATTGCCAGATCCGGCCGGGTCCTAAGGTACACCGCCATGCATATGATGCAGGCCGGCAACCATTTGGCCCACATACTTGGTGGCTTGTGACAACGTGCCTGCCACTATCCTTCTCATTCTGCCCCTCCCTCTCTCCTTGATGGGCACCCTGTTTAGGAGCGCGAAGATATCCACGCACTCCCCCCGCCAAATTTACTCTCTGGCGGCCTGTGCCAAGCGGTCACTCAGCGGTAAGGAATAGGGGCTTGGACCAACCCGGCCACCCAAAACATTCCCCTCAGGGTAGGGAACACCCCCCCACCACGGGGCCCTGGGTGTTAGCTGTCATCGCCGGGTGAGGCGTCAGCGGGTGCACCGCCGCACCACCCGCGCGAGGCCAAGGCCATTGAAAAGCCCCCCCCCCATATTGGGAATGTGTGTGGATGTACTCGCTTACACCGTATACTCACATGCTGCACCCCCGCGGGCCGCCCCCACCGCGGGTTCCGGCCCACTGGGGGCGTCGGAGCTCACGACCGACGTAGAGCTCATCACCGGGGCCTGACCTGCACCTGGCTGCTGGCTGGGGAGCTGCGAGGCAGTGGGCGAAACCGCGCCACGCGCCTGCAGCAGCTCAACCCTCCCTGTCGGCTGTTGTCCTCCTGCCGGCAGCGCCTCAAAAGGAACCCCAAAGGGGGGCCCCCGCCTGACTGGCCCGAGCCAACGACGCTTCCAGGGCCGCCAGGCGGGCAAGTAAGGCTTCCACGTTGACCTGGGGCCAAGGGCCGGCCGGCCCGCACGGTCCAAGGCGTGGGTACAGGTCCCTGTACCCCAGGACCCGAATATGGCCATTGGCCAACACCGAAGCCCGGCAGGGTCGGTGGAGCAACCTGCCAAGGCAGGGGGCCGCACCACCCCCCAAGGCTAGAGGGCCCCGGGAGAGGCTGCGACCCAAGAGCAGCAGGCCCAACCTGGTGGGCGGGTGCAGGAGCGGTGTCCACCGCTCGCGGGCCGCGGGCCGGAGCCCCTACCGCGCCCGCAAACTGTTCGCCCGCTCCGGGCCAAGGGGCGATAGACCCCATTCCGCCGGTCCCGGCAGGGGCCTGCAAAGGCGGCTGCTGGGGAGGCGGCACCGCGGTCCTCCGACCCGGGTTGCGCCTCCTAACAGCGCGAGCCGCACTCGAAGCTGCCTTCTTCTTCGAAGGCATCTCCACCGGAGTGAAGGGAAGCCAAAAAGGAAAATTCGCCGCCAAAAGGCTTCCCGATCAGTTAAAGAGCGACGGAGACACAGGGGAAAAGACTTCTCCGCTCCGTCGCTGAGGTAAAATGGCAGCTCGGCTGCCTCGTGGCCACCCCTTTTATAAGGGAGCTGGCCACGCCCCTAACTACCCGGATTCTCTGTCCTGTGGGGGGGGCCCGCAAAGAGCGCGGCGGCCATTTTGGCGCCGCGCTTGCATTCTGGGAGCATCCTGGGACTCCACAGCTTGTTTAAAGCCATATAGGCTATCTCTCTGGGGGCACATAGTGGGGGAACTGAACTCCCCATGTCTGGCTTTGAAGCCAGATACCTAAACCACTAAATTACTGCTTATCATAATTTATTGCAGAGTACTCTTCTACCATTTTGGTTTGAAATTTTGAAGCCACCATACATGGAACACCTAAATTGTGATTTTCTATCCTAAACCCTGAGACTGTTGAGGATCACCATTTTGTAAGGATTTCCCAATAATGGGGATTTACAGTATGACCCTGTTGAGTCGGTCATTTCCATTCACCAGGTAAGCCACTGTGTGGCTTGCCCATCCATTAAAGTTGTGTCCATAGTAGGATTTGTCTTGGAGTTCATAGGTTTAGAATATTGTCGGCAAAATACACCACACTATCTTTGCATTAGAAATGTAAATTCTCTATGTCCTCATCCTCACAGGAAACAACCTGGGACTGTAAAATTATTCCCCTTGCCCCAATATGGGGACAAATTGAGCAAAACTGAGCAAATAATCAAAATAAAAAATTAATGCACACAACACAAATGGCACAAAACGACAATAGATGTTGCTTTGTTGCATGGACGTAAGAATTAAAAGCAATGGTGGTAGCTGATTTTTTCCCCCTAAACAGCCAGTCGTTCTGTGGCTGATGTGTGTTTGTGTTTTGCTTCTCTAGGGATAGGTTGTTGTTGTTGTTCAGTCGCACAGTCGGTTCCGACCCTTTGCGACCCTATGGACCATTGTTCTCCAGGCACCTCTGTCCTCCACCATCCCCCTCAGCACTCCCAGCTCTGTGCCCGTTGCGTCCACAATACCATCTAGCCATCTCATCTTTGGCCTCCCCCTTCTTCTTTTGCCCTCCACCTTTCCCAACATCAGGGCCTTCTCAAGTGAATCCTCCCTTCTCATTTGATGTCCAAAATACTTTAGCTTCGTCTTTACTATTAGCCCTTCCAATGAGCAGTCAGTGTTGATTTCTTCTAAGATTGACCTATTTGTTCTCCTCGCTGTCCAGGGTACTCTCAAAACTCTCCTCCAACACCACATTTCAAAGGCATCTATTCTTCTGCGTTCAGCTTTCCTAATTGTCCAGCTCTCACATCCGTACATTACCACTGGGAATACCATTGCTTTGACTATTCTAATTTTTGTTTGCAATGTGATGTCTCTGCTTTTCACTATGTTCCCCAGGTTTCTCATGGCTTGTCTCCCAAGAATCAGTCGCCTTTTTATTTCATGGCTGCAATCCCCATCTGCCGTGATCTTTGATCCCAGGAAAGTAAAATCTGTCACTGCTTCTACTTCTTCCCCATCTATTTTCCAAGAACTGATTGGGCCTGTTGCCATTACCTTGGTTTTCTTGATATTGAGTCTCAAACCAGCTTTTGCACTCTCCTCCTTCAGCCCAATCAAGAGGTTCTTTAGGTCTTCCTCACTTTCTGCCATTAGGGTGGTATCGTCTGCATATCTCAGATTGTTTATGTTTCTCCCAGCAATTTTAATCCCATATTGTGATTCCTCCATCCCTGCAGCTGTGCTGCCATTCAGGGAAAGGGGAAGGAAGTGTAGTGTCATTAAGGAATGGGGGACACATTGGAATGATCCAAAATCGGTCTCTTCTCATGGAGAAAAGGGAAGCGTGGCGGCAACAATATGGCCGTCGTGCTCTTTGCCAGCCCCGCCCCCTCAGATACGGGCACCTGAGGCTCAGCGGGGGGCGTAGCTACATCCCTTATAAAAGGGGTGGCCATGCTGCAGCCCACCACCATTTTATCTGGATCGGCTGGGCCAAGAGCGCATTTGCCCTCCACCCCCTCCCTAAGTGACAGTGTGACTACTTTTGGTCGCTTCGGGGCCAGATGGGAATTTTTGCTTGAACCTGCATTGGCCCCTTGGTTCTTGGCATTTTCGCCCATCCCACACTGTTGCTGATGGTTGAGATATGGGGTAATATTTTCACTTTTATTGGTCACTTTGGCGGGTAGCACTGGTAAGGAGAAAGTGGATGACCCATAGGTATCCGGCAGGTACGCAGTTGATTGGCCACCCAAGGACAAGGCACAGGGAAACTGGGGCTGGCCAATCAAGGGCCAACGATGAACAGGATGATGCTATGATCTATGCAGCCTGCATCACCTTGATATTTTACCGGATATACGTCAGATGTTGGAGTCAACAAGTAGCATCCTGACTTGGGTCAACAATTTGTTTCATCGGTAAACAAATTGCTACAATTGGATACAAAGTAGCCAAATATGATTGGCAATTAAGGTTGGTTCCTTACCAGTGCTATTGCGGCCTGTTTGCCTTAACAGCGTTAAGGAAAGTTTAAAGTTCTAAATTTAAGATAAAGTTATAATCAATAAAGTGGCCCAAAAGTTTAAATCCATTTCAGTGATACCTCATACAACGTCCAAACTTAGTTCCACAAGTTTGGACTTTATACGGATTTGGACTTTGTACGAGGCATGCAAAATCCTAGCCGCGATGCCTCATACAACATCCAAATCCTTGCTTCAATGCCTCGTACAACGTCGTTTCCATAGAGATACATTGTACTGTAACAGCACAGACTTCACGGCAAAGTCAAGGAAACAGACAGGAAACTGACAGAACCTTAAGAAAACATTGTCTAAAGGCTAAATACATTACAAAAACATGTCAAACAACCCTGATTGTCCAAGAACCTGAAGAATGCTGCAAAAATCCCAGGAATGCTTCTAAAAATTCTGATGAAAAATCCAAAAAAAAATCCAAAATCACGCTCAAAACCACTCCTAAACACTCTGCCTTGTGCAAAACCCACAAGAGCAATGCACGCATGTGTCCTGTCTTTCATACTTCCCAGGCACAATGCAACCTGGGAAAAACTGAATGCCTCATACAAAGTCGAGTGACTTTGTATGAGGTAACTTTTTTCAAGAAATTAGGCAATGTTGTATGAATTCGATGTTGTATGACGCGGACTTTGTATGAGGTATTACTGTACTGGTGTCCATGTCTTAATTGGGGAAGTGGGCTGGCAAAGCAAACTAGTCAGTATGAATGGAAAAATAATTCAAGTGAGATAAAAAAATAGGTAGCACTAAAGATAAGAACTTTTTAAGCATGAACCAGGCCCTTTCAAATTCCTTTGTCAAAATATGCCCTTAATTCTGAGCCCAGGTCCAAACCTGATTCAGGCCATTGACACAGCAATAATGCAAGCACAGTTAGGATAAGGCAAGGGTGATCCTAAATAGTTCCCTAGGCTGGAAAGGGTTGCAAGTGTTCAGATTCAGCACAATTTTAGCTTGTCTTGTGTTGACTCTGCTGGCTGTTGGCCATCTTTGATGTTTAGGATTAGGACTGCACTCTGAACGTAGCTTTCTGCCTTTGACTCTCATATCTTGTGTTTTTCCTTTTGATACAGTCAGTTCCTTCCTGTTAACCTTTCTGACCTTGATGCAGTCATCTTATCCATATATTAAAACCTGACAGCACTGTCTACTTTTTTTTTTTGGAAAACAATCATAATCTGAGACTCCATACTGATAAGCATAAAATTACTTGTCAAGATTTCCATTACGAGAAATGAGAATGCATCACATTAATGATGATAAGGTGAGGTAAATTGAATAAATAAATACATTTTTCGGGGGGGGGGGGGTTGGCAAATTTTTCAAAATTACTTTTGCAGTAAAGAAGAAGAAATTAAACTGTGCAGATTTCTGTTGTCATTTGGCTGCAGACACCAGCCTTTTATTTAATTCATTGTTTCCCTTTTTTATGATCCTGCTGTCTTTTAGTTCTGTGTTCAGTACTAAACATTTGTTCCAAGGGAAATCTGCCCAGAAAATCCCAGGCCAGCTTTGGACAATCCACAGAGATCTCAGAACCAGAACTCATGCCAGTCCAACTGTATAATACAGCAGGAAATATATTTTTTTGGCAGAGATTCATATGTCTTTTGAGTAGCCTTCTTTATTTTCACATGCTCATTGTTACTGTTCAAAACATGTAGTGAAAACTAATCCTGAAGACAGCCAATATTTGTATTGATTCAGTTTTATTAATACAGCAGTTCGATACAGCAGTTCAATTCCTGAGTACTGCAGGACAGAATGAGCTCCCGTCTTTGTCCAAGCTCCTGCCAACCTAGCAGTTTAAAAGCAAGAAATTGCAAGTAGATAAATAGGGACCACTTCAGTGGGAAGGTAACAGCACTCCCTGTTGTTGTGTATTGGAATAATATCTATTATTATTATTATTATTGCTTAACATTGCAAGTTAAAATGGCGATTTACACCATTTGGGTTAAGGGTAAATTTAGCACACCATTCCCCAGTTTCAAGGTGCGCTTGTTATGTAAATGTGTAATCTCTGATTGGTTATTATTTTGGATCCTTTCAGGGATTCATCAATACTTGAATATTGCATTTCTGATTGGTTAGTTAAGGTTATCCGAAAAGGTTGCTAGTTTGTATCATTAGGTAACTGCTGCTCAAACGCTATATAAAGCGCCCTTTGCACGCACAACACACACACACGTGTGGGCTACTTCCAGAATGGTGCAGGCATGGAACTGATCCCAGAGCAGCAAAATAGTGGAAACGGGTACAGCCAACTCATGTCCGGTTAAGCTGTATTGTTGTTTTTCCAAGAGTAGTGAATAAACTGTTGCTTCACTGTTTGATTCACCGCTTGTTGGTCTCTTCATTCCAAGCTCTGGACACAACAGGTGTCTAGTCATGCCTTTCTTGCAGAAGCAGACAGTGCTGGCTCTTCGGCTTTGAAACAGAGATGAGCACTGAACCCTAGAGTCGAATACGACTGGCTTTCGAGCAAGGGAAATCTTTACCTTTAGTTTTAGTTTTATCTGAGAAAGAGAACAGTCAAGGAGATAAAATTAGTACCTTAAGTGTTTGGGGATTAATTATTTGGAAAAATGCACAAACTGTTGCAGACAGAAAACAGTCTTAGAAATGCTCAAGATTCAACATTTAGGCAGATTTTTGTGACTGTTAGCCTCAGCAATATTAGACTGGAAAGCATTTTGTAGGGAAAAGCAATCAAGCAGTTGTCCTCATGTTCGTCATAATGGTGGTCCTGCTTTACAATAGGGCATTGTAGATTCTGTCCAGTTCTTACCAGATAAACATAGAGTCAAATCCTGGTAAATTATGATGTGGGCTTCTGGAGATAAAGGAGTTATGTGACATGCTAAATTTTTAATGAATCAGTGGCTGAAATCCTGTTGTCAAGCATAGTAAATCACAACTAGAATCAGCCCATTGAATCAGTGGGCATTCAGCAATTCAATTCTATGTTTCCCATGGATTTAATGGGTGTAGTCTAGTTGCAACTTACTTGCTAAAGCAACAGGACATCAGGCAGTGATAGGGACCAGGAGGATGATAAATTACTTGGGGTGTTGTTTTAAAACCCAGCAGAGAAGTTTGGGCAATAAAATCTCTTGAAATTACATGTGCATAGTAAAATATAATGCTAACTTAACTTCTATAAAGTACGTGGGTCATTTGCCCATTTACAGAATTGCTGTTTTCTAATCAACCTGAAAGATAGTTGGGACAGGTTCATGTCATTGTGGGTGTGACTGGACATCAATGTCAATGTAAAATTGTCTAGTCCTTCCACTTCTATGCAAATGTTAAGTAGCCAGAGCTGGGTTGGCTCTTTAGGAGACATCTTCCTGTGAAGAGCACTTTCTATGAATTGCTTTTCCACTTGTGTGATTATGCTTGGTAAAACTGAAATGTCAAACTCTAACAAGGCAAGAGATGATATTCTATCAGATACTTGCATCGCAATGAGTGAGTGAAATTGAATCAAGTACATTATTCACTGAAGTGCAGACTGCCAGCAATATGGTATTAAGAAAGGCTAAAAATGTACCATAAATGTTAAGCAAGTCTCCCAACCACTCTGAAACTGCCTGTGATGCTCCAATCATAATCGCAGATTAGAGCTGGCAAAAAGACATTGAAAAATTCTTTCTACCATGGGAAATTGTTTATTGTCTTATATCTGATGATTTATACATAACAAGCCAATATACTACTGTATTAGCATTCATATTTCATTCGTGACATTTCTCTGTTTCTAGAATTTACTCAGTCCTAAAGGGTACTTCAAATTTATTCATTCTATTATATGTGGATATTTGTGAATATATATATATTCTTTTCCCCAAAATACCAGTACCATGGTTTGGTTCTCACCTAAAAGCAAGGAACACCTATGAGGAAGACGGAAAAGAGGGCGAAATTAACTCTGAGAAAGATATCAATAAGGACTAGTAGCTCCCTCCTGCACTGCAGAATATCCCATGTATATTTAAGTAAAAGTAAAGATCACCCTTGCTCACAAGCCAGTCATATCTGGCTCTAGGGTGCAGTGCTCATCTTCATTTACAGCCAAGGAACCAGAGCTGTCTGCATCTGCAGACATTTCTGTGCTCATTGGCAGGCATGACTAGACACTAAAGGTAAAGATAAAGGTTTCCCTTGCTCGAAAGCCAGTCTGCAGTACCCTAGACTAGACACTGGAGCATAGGAAATGCTGTTACCTTCCCACCAAAGTGGTACCTATTTATCTACTTGCAGTTTCTTGCTTTCGAACTGCTAGGTTGGCAGGAACTCACTCTGTCATGCAGCACTCAGGTCTCAAACTGTTGACCTGCCGACCTTGAAAAAGTGAAAGGGTTTAGATGCTTTGATTTACTTATCAATCCAAGAAGTCAGGAGAGGATGGAGACTCTGAAGAGCAGCAATGACAGAACTAGAATATAACCAAATGTAAGGATGTGCCACTGGAGAATAAGATCAAAATAATCCACATATTGTATTTCTAATCACAATTTATGGGTGTGAAAACTTCACAGTAAAGAAAACTGACAAGGGGTGGTGGTTACTTATTTGAAATACTGTATAGTGTTAGAGGAGGGTTTTGTAGATATACTGGATCACCAGAAAGATAAAGAAATGGGCCATGCAGCAAATCAAATTCTCGTATGGCAAGAATGATGAAGTTGAGGCTGCCCTATTGTCCACTTCATGAGAAACAAAAATTCTCTGGAAAAGATAATAATGGTGTGAAAGGTTGAAGGCAACAGCAAAATATGAAATCCAAATGTGAAATAGGTTGACTCTCTAAAGCAGGAGTGCCCAAACTACGGCCCATGGGCCAGATCTGGCCCCTGATGCCAATTCATACAGGCCACGCTGCCCTTGTCACTCCTGAAAGTGGAAGTAAAACACGCCCATAATATCCATTTGAGCACTCCTGATTTGAGCACTCCTGGTTTAAGCAGAGAAAATGGCAGCCTAAAATCTATCTCATCCTGTTGGAAAACACAGATTGCAAGGTGAGTTCTACTTCTGCTTCCAGTAGGAGGAACCACGTGACCAGCCCGCTGAACCACATGACTGGTCCATGGCCCGAAAAGTTTGGACACCCTTGCTCTAAAGGAACCATAGACTTGACTTTGCAAGGGCTGAATAGGGCTATTGAGAACAGGCCATTTGGAGACCTCTCATTTATAGGGTTGCCATAAGTTGGAGCTAGTTAGACGACATGTAGCAACAACAACAATACTAATAAGGTCATTGTCATAAGTTACACAGCTTTTTAAAAGTAAATTTTTAAGCACTGCCCAAGCCTGTAGCTAAAGGTTGTTCCTTCAGTCTTTAAGACACATGTCATTATCCTTCAGCAGCACTAATAACCATTGCTAATTACAAGATATGCAACAATAAATAATTTTTAAATATAACTTTTGATGATTTTTCCCTTGAACACTTTACTCTTATGCTTTTGATGAATCCTGAAATGGATATCCTTTCAAAGGGATTGTGACCTTTCGAATGAAGAAAATTAATAGGACTTTTTGTTGTTCTTCATGTTTTCCTTCATTAATTTTCTGCCTAATAATCTGGGCAGAAGAGTAGTGTCAATATCCTTGTACTTTATTGGTCCATTTTCTGGCAGCTTGAACTGATAGTGATCCATTGTCTAATTTCCATAGCTCTCATTATGACATTCAAGTAATCTGTGGAGAAGAGGCAGATTTATCAAGCAATGTTATTGAATTCTTTATGTATCAACAAAATGAACCTGGACAACATAATAGAATTTTGCAGCTTTTAAAAATTATTGGACTTAGAAATGGCATGCCTTGTGTTCTAATTACACTTCAATTCTACAGATATTGACATTTATAAAGCTATGAGACAATGAAAGAAAATGTCATCAGCAGGTTTAAAGAAGAACAAAAAATCTTCAAAAAAATATCCCAAAGGATAGGAGCAATCCTATAAGTCTCAAGTGTTCTCAGTTGTCCACAAACTGTTGACTAGGGCTTAGAACTTTTCTGGTGGAACTTGTAGTTTACCCTTTACTTTATGACTTCAAAATGATGCTGTCACTATCACTGGCTCTTTGGCAACAGCAATTCCTTATGTACTATTAACATATTTCATTGCCCTTAGCAACAAGCAACAAAACACAAATACACATAGTGTTCTCCTGTGGCTCATTCTGATATTGCATTTTGAAAATGATGAAACAATTACAAAAGGCTAAACCAAGAAATACTTCCCTCGTCACTTGAAATTGGCAAGAGAATGGCATAAAACTTGAGGGGGGGGGGGGACTCGTGCCAAAATAGATTTAGACTTTTGAAAGTACCAGTAATCTAAAAACATTTTGTGGGATTATTCCCAGTGCAGCTTTGTAACTACTAGTCAAATTGCCTTTGAAATTAAATTTTTTTTTATTCTTGTTACCTTTTTTTAATCAATTGGTTAGTGAAAGGTAATTCTGTTACATGGAATTAGTTTTCCAAGCTTTCGGGTTGATTGACTGCTGAGCAGCAGAAGAGCAAGAAAAACTAGAGATCTTTTTTTTAAAATTGGAGAAATTAAGGGAACATTTAAAGGAAAAATGACCATGATAAGGGACAAAGAGGGAAAGGAGTTAGCTGATGCAGAAGGGATCAAAAAAAGATGGCAAGAGTACACAGAGGAACTCTACAAAAAGGACCTCAACATTCCTGATAATAACAATAATGAGAAATTTGAACTTGAACCAGACATGCTGGACAGTAAAGTCAGAAAGGCCCTAAAAAGCACTGCAAACAATAAAGCTAGTGGAAATGATGGTATCCCAGATGAATTTTTCAAAGCCCTAAAAGATGATGGAATCAAACTACTGCATTCAATATGCCAGCACATTTGGAAAACAAAACAGTGGCCACAGGACTGTAAAAGATCAGTGTATGTTCCAAATCCCCATAAAAGGCAATGCCAAAGAATGCTCAAATTATCGAACAATTGCGCTCATCCCACATGCCAGCAAGGTGATGCTCAAGATAATACCGGATAGACTTCAGCAACATGTAGAAAGAGAATTACCAGAGGTGCAGGCTGGTTTCAGAAGAGGCAGGGGGACTAGAGACCACATAGCCAACATATGTTGCATCATGGAGAATACAAAGGAATACCAGAAACATGTATACTTTTGTTTTATTGACTACACCAACGCATTTGACTGTGTGGACCACAACAAAATGTGGCAAGTAATTAAAGAGATGGGAATACCAGAACACCTCATATGCCTCATGAGAAATCTGTACATGAACCAAGAAGCAACAGTTAGGACAGAACACAGAATGACAGAGTGGTTTGGAATAGGAAAAGGAGTAAGACAAGGCTGCATTTTATTACCCTGCTTATTCAATCTATACACAGAGCACATAATGCACAATGCAGGGATGGAAGAATCACAATATGGGATCAAAATTGCTGGGAGAAACTTCAACAATTTGAGATATGCAGACGATACCATCCTAATGGCAGAAAGTGAAGAAGACCTAAAGAACCTCTTGATTGGATTGAAGGAGGAGAGTGCAAAAGCTGGCTTCAGATTTAATATCAAGAAAAGCAAGATAATGGCAACAGGTCAGATCAGTCCCTGGAAAGTAGATGGGGAAGAAGTAGAAGCAGTGACAGATTTTGCTTTCCTAGGATCTAAGATCACTGCAGATGGCAAATGTAGCCATGAAATAAAAAGACGACTGATTATGGGAAGACAAGCTATGAGAAACCTGGGAAATATAGTGAAAAGCAGAGACATCACCATGAAAACAAAAATTCGCATAGTCAAAGCAATGGCATTCCCGGTGGTAATGTATGAATGTGAGAGCTGGACCATTTGGAAAGCTGAGCGCAGAAGAATAGATGCCTTTGAAATGTGGTGTTGGAGGAGAGTCCTGAGAGTCCCCTGGACAGCAAAAGGAACAAATACATCAAGATTAGAAGAAATCAACCCTGACTGTTCATTGGAGGGACAAATAGTGAAGATGAAGCTAAAGTACTTTGTACATCAAATGAGAAGGGAGGACTCACTTGAGAAGGCCTTGGTGCTGGGAAAGGTGGAGGGCAAGAGAAGAAGGGGGTGTCCAAAGATGAGATGGCTAGATGGTATTGTGGATACAATGGGCACAGAGCTGGGCGGGCTGAGGAGGATGGTGGAGGACAGAGGTGCCTGGAGGAAAATGGTCCATGGGGTCGCAAAGGGTCGGAATGGACTGTGCGAATGAACAACAACAACAAAAAGGTATCTGCTTCTCACTCACTTTGGGAAGCCACTTGACAGGGACAGAAGAGATCTAGATCAGGGGTGTCCAAACTAAGGCCTGTGGGCTGGATCTATTCCTGATGCCAATTCATCCAGCCCGCAAATCCCTCATCGCTCCTGGAAGTGGAAGTAAAATCGTGCCTGTCCGGGAGCATTTTATTTCCACTTCCGGGAGCAACAACGGCTTCATGGGCCAGCCGGATGAATTGGCATCGGGGCTGGATCCAGCTCACAGGCTATAGTGTCCAACCCCCTGAACCATGTGACCTGCCTGCAGCCTGAAAAGTTTGGGCATCCCTGCTCTAGATAGATAATTTCGACAGACACAGACATAAAACATTCCATTGCAGGGCCTCATTTTTACCGATCTCAAAATTATAATCCTCTTTTAAAATCTCCATTTCCCCTCCCCCAAGATAATAATTTCATTTTAGGAAATGTGAAACAGAGAATCTTCAACTGATGCATTTATTACTCCAAAGGAGCTAAAACATGTAGATTTATAATGCCTTGTCATCGGCCAACATACATGAGAGGCAGATGGTTTTTCCATGCTGAATGTAACTGACAACTAAAACATGGAACTTGTATTTTATTTTCTGTGTTTCTTTGTCTGCCTTTATAATATTGCTAAGATGATGTCCATAATGGGCATATTGCAATATGCAACCCCTTTCCCCTAAAAGATGCCACTTTTATAGTGCCATGCATCTCCATGCACTCTGTGTAGACAATTTGGGCACACTTTCTGCAGACTCCTTGTCAATGAGGGTTGAACTAACCCATGTAAATAAGAAATGATGGTTTCACTTGCTGCAAGAACTGCTCTTAAAAATGATTTTAGAAATGTATACATTGTTAAAAATAAACCGAGTGCAACCTGAAGCATACAACATAAACCCTGCAATTGTAACATGTAAACAAGAAGAAAAGATAAAGTCCTGAGCTGCATAAAGAAAATATCATTTTCTGGAGAAGAACACGGGAGCAAGTAATAAACCATGTCTTTCCTCCTTGTGATTCCAATCACTAGTAAAATGCCCTTCCTTCATTGCAGGCGCACCCCCCCAATAACGGACACAGACAACATTGAAAGTGGATAACAGCATAGGGCCACATTTATTGATTCAATGCCCTAGTCCGAATTATAAATTTGTATTGGTAAAACGACCAATCATAATTCCTAAGGCAAGCAGGCCGAAGTAACACTGGTAAGGTACCACCCCAAAATTGCCAACGGCAATTGGTTACAATGTATCAATTTGTATCAATTTGTTTGTTGACAACAAACAAATTGTTGACCGTAGTCAATAACTAACTCATGACCCCACCCTCTGACGCGTATCCGTGAAATCACAGGGGTGATGCATGCTGGTTAGCAATCGTCATCACCCCATCGCCTGGTTCGTCGTTGACCGGACAACGTTTAACTAATTTATTCCTGTCTAGTGTTGTCCAGTCAATTGCGAACCTGCCGGATACTTGTGGGTCATACTGTTTACCTTACCAGTGCTACCCGCCAATGTGACCAAAGTCAACAGTAGGAACACAGAAAGACCCCTGTATCAAACCATAGCAACAGTGTGGGATGGGCAAAAAAGCCAGGACCCGGAGCCAATATGGGTCCCAACCAAAAATTCCCACCCGGCCCCGAAGCGACCATAATATCACACTGTTAACTAGGGAGGGGGTGGAGGGGAAAAAACTTCTCCGCTCCGTCGCTGAGGTAAAATGGCAGCTCGGCTGCCTCGTGGCCAGCCTTTTTATAAGGGAGCTGGCCACGCCCCTAACTACCCGGATTCTCTGTCCTGTGGGGGGGGGCCCGCAAAGGGCGCGGCGGCCATTTTGGCGCCGCGCTTGCAATATACATGTTTTATCTCAGTGGAGGAACAGACAATATGTATTCAGAACTTCCCAGTGTTTAAGAAGCTGGCCTGGTTAGCTGGAAGACCGGCAAGTCAGCAGTTCCAGACCCAGGTACTACATGATGGATTGAGCACCCATCACTGTCCTTTAGATAAATAGGGACCACTTTGGTGTGAAAAGATCTGTTGGGGACATGAAGGGAGCCTCATTCGGGCGTCTGCTGAGCGGAGTTTCTCCAGCAAAAATCCTTTCAACAAAGAATAATTTCCAACACGAAGTTATTATTATAGTCAACTATAGACAATACAGAGCAAGATGGACAAAAAGTCTCGTTTGGTTGGGGCAACATTAAACTCTTCACACAGTCAGTAAATGGATAGAGGAGGTCTTGGTGTTTCAAAACTTAATCACAATTCCTAACTGCCAGGAGAATGACACACCTTCCTTAGTGTTGAATAAATGCAGCAACACTGTAGTTGCCAGGGAGAGGGTGAATGATAGGTTGCCAGGTGGAACTGGGCACTGTAACTTTTCCTAAGTTTCTTTAAGTCAAGTGGCAATTTGTAAAATCTTATTCTTAGGTCACTTCCCCTCCTTCAAGGAGATTAAGTTGTGGTTGCTGTTCCCATTTGTTGGTTCTTGACAGCTAGTGATGTTCCTCATAAATGCACCTGCTATTTGATCACCAACCACCAAAAAAGAGACTGAAATCAAGGCATAGTTTTCTCACAACTTCTTTCTCTCCAAACAACCAGCCACCACAGACCACCTTAGAACTATGGAAGGTGAGCAAGGAGCCACCAGATAACTGGGGAGAAACACATGACTGTCTACTGCCAGGCCAAGAACAACCATGGCCTGTGTGGAAAGCTTTAAATAGCCTGAGGGCCAAGGTAGGAAGATCAAGGCAGTGGTGGGATTCAAAGTTTTTTACTACCTACTCTGTGGGCATGGTATGGTGGGCATGGCCAGGGGAAAAGCCCTGCATTGCTCCCGAATTAGGTGTTAATTTAATTTAATTTAATTTAATTTTCCCGCTTATATACCGCTCACTCAGGCGAACCCGACTCAGGGCGGTTTACATAGCAGACAATAAATACAAAATACAATAACATAACATACAATGAATACAGTAAAAATTAGGACTACTTTATTTCAAAACATGGATGGGTTGTGCCAGCCAGAATTTCTGCTAATGGTTCTGGCAAACTGGGGTGAACCTGCTGAATCCCACCACTGGATCAAGGGCTAATCTGAGAAAGTGGGGTTTTCCTGTAGATGACAGCCTGTGTGAATGCGGAAAAGTACAAACTATGTCCCGTATGATACAATGCACACAATGCCCCTCAACATACACTGAGGAGGACCTTATGTTGGCAAGAGGAAATGCTGTTGATGTAGCCTGATATTGAGCAGATGTCATCTAACCCTTTTTATTTCTATTTTGTTTTTAGATGTGTTAATTTTAGCTTCATATGTTATTATATGCTGGTGGTGCATCTGACACGAATAAAGAAAGAAAAGAAGTAAGTGATGTTGCTGTGTTTCTGTAATGTGAGTGAGGGCGCTTACGTGCTTCTATGTTGTTGCGTTCAACTTGAGTGGATTTTTTTCTGAACCAATCCTGAGTTGTTATTCTGAGTTCATTGCCATAAGCAAAATGTACTAGCCTACTATACTTTGCTAACATAATAACCACTGATTGTTACATCAGGGCTTTTCCCAGATGAATCTTCATTGCGTGTTCATTATTTAGAAAGGGCCCTAACAGAGCAACATCTCTCCTTGAGTTTAGGAACTTTTTGTGGAAGAACTCTTTTGTTAATGTCCAGGGGGATTCTTCAGTGGAGGAGGAGGAAACCGTGTATAATGCCTGGCCAGTTAGCCCTACGTGGTCAATGAGGAAGACATTTAGTCAAAACCCCACCCAAAAAGACATCTAACACCATCTTTGGTTTCATTCCTGTTAGGAACTTGTTTTTAATATAGAGTGATAATATGATATGTTGGTGTTTGTTGTTTGTTTAATATTTTTTTGGAGTCTAGGTAAGGAAACCCATCTTTACTTGGGAAATGAATAGTTATGAGGTAATTCTATTCTCACCAACAACATATGGGAAGTACAGCTCTACTCCTACACACTACATAAATGTTGATATCTACTTCTGATCTGATTTGTCTCAGTCATGGATTACCTATTTTCTAAAATGAATTACAACTAGATATACTTATAAAATGTTCTGAATGAGAAATGTGGGGATGCAGAGTTGTCACAATTCACAAAAGACATAGATGAAATGTTCCTATGTTCCTTTAAAGCCCGACTGAAAAATGAGGAGATGTGGAAACAAAAAGCAAAAGAGAGGAAATATCTGAAATTAATGGCAGAGGCAAGACGCTCTATAAAACCTGCCGTTGCCAAGGGAGTTTTTTCTCTTTTTTTCTTTTTAAAAAGAAGATACAAGGTAAACAATCAAGTCTATGAGTAGACATGACAGGATTTAGACAGACTTTACAAGTGAAGAATAAATGCTATTGGTTTTGTAGTTTTAGACACAGCAGGGAATACAGAAGAAGAATCTCTACGATGTCAATCATTCTCATTGGGAATGAAATTAATTTCTTTGAAGTTAATGTAAAACTCAGCTTTAAATTATCACTCTACAAGAGGGCTCTCAACTAGAAATTTTGCGGATTTGGACCAAAGTTCTTTCATGCGACAATTTATCTAGAATCATATGCTTGTTTAAGTTGATATCTCTCTAGCTATAATGTATATCATGAAGAAGAAAAATCCTACCACAATCCACTATGCAGTGCTTGCTATATAGAAATAAATGCTTCTAATACTGGCACTCACCTTAAGGCCTGAGCGAAACCAATTACTAATCTATTGGTCATTCATTCTACCTGGTAAGGTAATAATAATGGAGAATTATAACCAAAATTCACTTCTTCTTTTTTGCTCCTCCTATCCCTTTTTCTTTTTGCATTAAGTCTGTTGGATTTAGTCATTATTTCAAGTAGTAAATGGCCATCAGTTTACTGTTTTACATAAGGGTGATCAAGAAGTCATCATATATATAATGTATTAAATATAGGTGTGCTAAACACACACACACTGCACTCCACCACTGGAAACATTAGGGAGTAATCACCTTGATAAGTTACTCTTGTGAGGCCTCATTCCCCTTCCAAAATGGTACAGACTCTTGAATTAGTCTTTAACCCTTCCCATTCAATTCAATTTATTCAATTTGTATTAACAGAGTCAATAAATTATCTCCATATATCTACAAATGCATATCTATGAGTTGACTCTCTCTTAACTTTTATATTGCATGTGAGTCTATCATTAATTGCTATATCTCTCATGTCTCTTTATTTACTTGTTGACCTTTACCTTACTATATTTGTATACCACCAGATTTAGTGACAAACAGTACTCATAGAAGTTCACAAACCAGATACATGATATAATAAGAACATAAGAACAGCCTTGCTGGAACAGGCCACAGCCCATCCAGTCCAGCATTCTGTCTCACACAGTGGCTCACCATTTGCTTCAAGGTATTCCCAAGCAGATGCCTTCACTTGCTTAGGATTCCCTGGAAATGGCATTGAGGGATATCCTGCCTATCTCTCCAACCCGGAGGTTGTCCTTAGGTATTCATAATTATAACCATTGATACCCTTGTCATCCATGAATTTGTCTAATTCTTTCTTAAAGCTGTCAAGACTGACAGCTGTCACCACTTCTTCTGGCAGGGAGTTCCATAGACCAGTGATCCTCTGGATGAAAAAGTACTTTCTCTTATTTGTTTGAGAACTATTACCCAAAGGTTTCATGGAGTGCCCCCTAGTTCTAGTGTTGTGCGACAGGGAAAACAGTTTTTCCTTATCTACTTTGTCCACACCATGCATGATTTTATTAACTTCAATCAGGTCACCTCTTCGATGATAATCAAACAATAAGCACAAGGAAAAGTACAATATGACAATATGACTTAGATGGTGAGCAAGTTACATCATACATGTGGCAATTTAAATGAGCTCTAAACACTAACTCTATCAGGGGCAACAATTTTTAAACCCTAAGTGAACTTTTTTATAGGGAAAAAGCTGAGCAGTTTATTATATGGATGTGGTTGTGTGTTGTTGGTTTGTGTTTTTTGTGTTGTTGTTGTTTTTTTGGGGGGATGAAAACCTGAAGAGAAAGAGCCAAATGAATCTCAGTGAGCAGTGGCAGATCATTCCAGGTGGATGGAAGCTCTCCTGCGATTGACACTGCTTCTTGCCTCTCTAGAGGTGGCTACCCTCAGCAGCATGGTCTGTGAAGATCTCAGAAAGCAAGAGGTGTTTCTTTGGTAGACTTGTTCTGTCAGGCCCCAAACAGTGAAGGGATTTGTACATCAGTACCAAGCACCTTGAATTTGATACAGAATACAATGGGTAACCAATGCACGTCTGCCACAGCTGTGAATGTGTTCATACTATATCTGGGAGATCTCATAATTAGTCTGGCAGCTGCTTTTTGGACTCATTGGCTTATCACAATATTATGAGCTGTTTTCCAATTCTTAACAATAACCATTGCCCCCCTCCAAAAACACAGCAAATAAAGAGTATTAAACTGGGGCAATAACCTTATTTAACTTTTATTCTCTAATCTGAAGTGGGACCTGGGTTAGTTTCTGAAAGCAGGTGCCAGAACAGGTGAACCCACACTATCTCCTGGGCAGTGTTGTGCCTCACCAACCTTGCCCTGGCTGGCTCGATAGGAGAGGTATCCTCAGGTGATCTCCAACTTGATTCACATGAATCAAAGTTCATACCACATGGATGTCTCAGAATGCCGTTTTCCTGTACACTTGAATCACATGATTAATGACATCCATTCAAGGGATGATAAGTGTATTACACCTCCCCTGAATATCTCAGGGCAATCAAATCTGATGCCCTAGTGCTCAGAGTAAAAGCCTCCATTCTGAGGGATCCAGGCCTTATGTTTTCAATTAGCACCCCTCCAAGCATGGTTTAGGCAATTGGAGTCACAATCACCCCTCCAGACCTGATGTCTGAGGATGGCTGACCACCAAAAACAGCAAAACAGTAGAGGACATCCAGCGACTTTTGCCTAGTAAAAGCATCCCTTTCCTAGATCTCCAATCTACAGGGTGCCCTGTAAGCAGTGGTGGGATTCAGCAGGTTCACCCCAGTTCACCAGAACCGGTAGTAGAAATTCTGGCTGGCCACGCCCATCCAAGTTTTGAAATATACCCACATACTTGTCACAATACGTTCTTCAAGTGTACATGGGCTCTGCCATATTTTTCGTGAGGGGGATAGAAAAAATTATAATACATATGGATGGGTAGGGACTTATGGGCTACCTTGTAGAATAGTCTTATCCTCCAAGTGCAGTTGAAACCCAAGGTCCGTTGTCCTTGCTTTCTTTGTCAATCAGAATGGAATACTATCCATGTAGAGGAACACAATGCATACTTCTATCAAAACAGGCCACTGCAAAACAAAATAGAGTTAGTTATTGAAACACAAGGTAGACATAGTATCTGTAGTACCTTGACTACCATTCAGAAAGGGATTTTAAAAAAAACCTCTGAAATCTTTCTTTTAAAAAAGCTTGCACTTACCCTGTTGGGGTAATTTCTGAACAACAACTTAAATGCTTTTCTTTTGCTCCATAATTAAAGTAAGGAGGGGAAAACATACAGTAAATCTTAGCTCCTGTTGGTGAACCTTCAGTATTAGAGGAGGGTCACAGATATCATTCAATGCTGAGATACAACAGGCACAGTAAGGATCAGCCAGGCTCCCAGTGGCATTTCTAAGCTGCCCAGGCAAATTGTGACCAGAGAGGGGGAAGATGTCCAAACCCACAAGGTTTTCTTGTAGACCAGAGCTAATAGTAATCCAGGACAATGCATTAAATAATTGGGGGAGGACAGTCCTATACTCTTTTGAATGAATGCTCAGTCCTATGCCAATTACAGTGACAAAATGTTGTTTGAACAAGCCAGCCATCACCTAAAATGGCTGCTTGCACAAAATGATGGTGCACTACCAGTGGTGGGCATCAGCAGGTTTGCCCCAGTTTTCCAGAACCTGTAGCAGAATTTCTGGCTGGCCCCACCCATCCAAGTTTTGAAATAAAGTAGTCCTAATTCAGGTGCAACACAGGGCTTCCCCCCCTGGCCACACCCACCATACCATGCCCACAGTGTGGTAGTAATTTTTTTTTAGCCCATCACTGTGCACTGCCATACTATACTGCCACTCAAGCTGCAGAATATCTATGTGGCTTTGCCCCAAAAGGCTTGTGAGGCCCTAAACTCCCTGGTGGCAGCAATTTTCTATACTCAATAATGTCCCTTTTCTGTCCTGTAGTGGCCAATGGCTGCTCAATGGCAAAAAGGATTCTATGAGTGCTTTTGAACCATCAGGGGAAATGAGAAATGATTTAATTCTGAAAAATCACTGTTTGATGATAGTAGTCAGATGCTGCATAACTTACAAAACAAGATTTCTGACAATATTTGTACAGCATATGCATAGTCGATTTAAATATAGTTTAAGCAGTGAGACTAAACTGAATCGAGCGTTTAAGCAGAAAGAGAGAGAGAGAGAGAGAGAACTTATTTATTTATCTGTTTGATTGGTGGAAGGAGTACCACTGTTCTTAGAATACTATCAAATTCATCAGTTTCACATGTATATAACTCCTTCCCTAGATGCTAAATCTAAAACTAGCAAATCTAGATTAATTTCATAGTGGGTCTTCAGTGTTTGAGGATGCAGAATTGTCCCCTAAAATGTTTTATTATACTAGTAAGAGAATGTGTGGACAGCAATGTAAAAAGTCAAGCACTGGTGGTCACCTTTTCCAAACAGGTAAAAACCACAATTTACTGCCCATGTCCAAATTGAGTCTCAGTTTACATTGATTTTATTATGGGTAAGCAGGTTTTGTTCCGTGGCTTCTACCCAAGCCAGGCATTTTCACTTTGGAGCTTTCTTCTAGGTAGGTATCACTTGCTGCCCTTAGGTTTATTGTCTTTTTAGCTCAAGTAAAATAATATGAAAATTTGAATAAAATGATACTTTGATGGGAAGGAACTGTAAGCTAATTGCAGGCATTGTAAACCTTTCTTCTTACAGGCTAGTGAGTAATGTGAATCATTTTAAATCCTAGAAATAAAATTCTCCCTGCCACAGGTTAAGAACCACCCGATATGAGAGTTAAGAGGCTTGTTTAAATCAGAATGCTCATGTTGCCAATAAGAAACTTCACCTGTAGAGGAAAATGGCTTTATAATGGAACCACTGAAGCACAGCTTCTGTGCAATATTTTAGAACAAGGAAAATTGTGTACCATTTTTGCTTCCAGTATGTAGCTAGCAAGGGACATTGAGACAGGTCATTCCCCATTGCAGATTTCTGAAGCAGCATTTGAACTTGGTTCAGACACCTGCTTAAAAAAAAAAGAATAAAATCATTTTATATGTGGGATATGAGTTTAAAATTCACTACATGGAGGCTCTGAAGAATTGCATAGCTTTTAGTCATAACAAATGACTCTGCCAAGAGATATGCATGCCTTATTTGTTTCAAAATAGAATTAGGATAGCTGAACAGAAAACAGGAAATCAAATAAAATTAATGTCAGCAATACATGGAGTGTTTTTCTTCAGCTCATCCAGGTTGTCTGCAAACATTTACATATTTATTAAAAGCTGTTTGTCTATTGCATTTTGAATTTGAATAGATAATAGGACCTGAAGTGAGTTATAAAATGTAGTATATGCAGCATACATATGAAATACATATCTTGAGAAATGGATGTGATTATTTGCTAGTGTGAGCCTGTCCAGATGGGCATACAGCTTTCTATTTGGATCACTTTTGGTGCAGTTTGATTCAAATCAAAACAGATTCTACATTGGTTTTGACTTAGAATGTGCCATCCTGCTTGTTTTTACAGCTGTTCTGCTCCTCTTTGGCACAGTACATAGGGCTATGGGGTTTATGTGCATGAGTTAGAATGCTCCTACATCTCTTATGTGGGTAGTTAATTTGCACTAAAACAGAGCTGTGGGTCATGACTCTGAAAGGGATGACAGTGAATCTTCTCTCTTCTACTTTGATCTACTCTACAATTTTAAATTTTGTTTAGCATTTTCCTACTTATGTAGTGCTATTTTCCACTCCAGTAGGAGAAGTGCATGCCTGAAGAAGTGATCTTAAATCACAAAAGCTGGCAATGAATTTTTTAAAGTGATCCAATAAAAATATCGCCTGGCTCTTTCTCCTACATTTGTTTTATGTATGGATCACATGGCTATCTTTGTTTGTTTATGGAATTGCCAGTAGGTTGATGCAGTTTCACTATGTTACTTACTGTAACAACAAAAAGGGCACCCCACAAAAACCACTCACTCTCTGGAAGGGGGATCCTCTCTGCTGCCCAAAGCATGGGACCATATGGCTTGCTCCATTGGGAGCCTGCCATTTGGCTAAGGGGAAGAGGGAGAGGATCACCCTTAAAGGGGGCTCCATCCTCCCCTCTGCCACTTCTTGGCAAGGTGCAAATGGCCCTCCCACCTGCCCTGGGATTTCCGTGTGAGACTACCTGGTCACTTTGGGGCCAGATAAGGATTGGCTCTGCTAGGGTTCTATGGGCATGTCTGGAGGGTCTTTTAAACAGGTCACAACAGGTGGTTAGTGTGGGAGAATCATAATACGGTGCGGTCCCAGGGTGCCTAACATCTGAAATACCAGGATCCCAATATTCAGTTCCAGGATGCATGGATGCACTGGTGGACCACTGAAAGTGCCACCCACCTATGGTCCCGAGGCCTGGGGGTGGCAATCTGTCAAGTTTAACCCGAGCAGACAGCCAGGAGTGGGCTGTTACGAGACAGCATATTCTTGGGGTTTGGGATTTGCCCAAATAATTGGGAACATAAATAATCTACATTCTGAACAGTAGCTTGGTGATCCAACTCCTTCCAAAGAACAAAGCATGATTGAAATAATTAAAACAGAACTTCATTTTAAAAGATTGGTGCTCCATATACGCCATGTTCTCTCAGGAACTATGTGGTCACACATCATTTACACCCTCTAATCTTAGGCAATTTGTGTTTTCTTCAGCCTTACCATTATTTTAATCTCAGTCATTAATCTTTTAAAGGTTAATTTACATTGGGTCCTATGCCTCATTGAAAAGCTGGGATACTTTCCAACATTTCTGCAAAAGCAAATATCTCTGTCTTTCCAAATTGCTGGATGCTTTTTTGTTTTTTTTACAGAGCTTCATTATCCTTTACTGTGATGGCCACCAACCTGTACAGTTTTAAAGAGAGGTGAGACAAAATAAGGCAGAATAAGGCTACCAATAGCTACTTGTCCTGGCTTTGGACAGTTGATATTCAGTTGATATTGCTTTCAGGCAGAATGCTTTTTAAATCCAGTTGCTAGAAAACATGAGCTGTTGAGTTATGTCTATAACATAACTCAACAGCTCATGTCTATAAGCATTGTCCATAAGAACCCTGTTGTTGTCTTCCCTGTGGGAGCATGAGCAGAATAGCACATGGGGAACATCTCTTAGTCATTTTATTGACCACTATGTAAACAGACTATTGGAAAAGACAGATCCAGAATGCCTAATTCTTCTGTTCTTGTCTGTCTCCATCTAATGTATCCTGCTTCATTCATTTTAAGAAACATTTATCAGAATTAGCACTCTGCCTCACAGACACCAAGTCATCTATCAAGTAACAACTACCAGTATGTGGAGAATCTCATATATTAAATATTTAGCAAAAAGGTAGTACATTAACTTCCCATGCTACATCTGTTCCATGGGGAACTAGAATTGAACCCTGGGTAACCCAAGTTATAGTCAGGGGACCCTCCCAGTTTATAGTTTAAGAGTGTCCAGCCAGACTTGTAAATAGTAACAAGTGTCTAATTTTTAATTTCTACTTTCAAAATAGGTATCACATTTCTCTTCTACCTGTAATGTGTAAGCATCACATGGCTGTCTTTCTTTGTTTTCAAAATGTAGTCTTTTTTTTAAAGGGGGGGATTTATTCTCATACAAATTTATAAGCATCAAACAGTGGAAGCAAACTTCTTTTTATACTCACAGTAATAATTATACTGTGATTTAAACATCATTTTAAATAAAATATATCTCATTCTCAGATTTCTACTTGATCAACATTTCCTGTCTCTTTTTATATGTAAGGAATATATAACTACTGTACTGGTAACACTGGAAATGGTCATTAAAGGGCACAGAGAAAGAGAGAGAGATTATTTGGGGAGCTCATAATGGAAATAATACTCAAAGCTCATTGAAGATAACTTTGTTCCAGGTCCTGCATTATCATTCACAGACTGTGTGCCCAGTAGATTTAGAGTGATGACTAGGACTCTGGAGACATAGATTTGAAATCCTTACTTGATCATGGAAAGTTAGTGAAGGGCGGCACTGAAAAAAAACGACTGCTCAAATATTTCACCTTGAAAACTCTACTAGGGTTGCTATAAATCAGGTGTGACTTGATGGCACATAACAGATGTGACTTGATGACAATCCATTTGTCATAGCACTGGCAGGACAGAGCTGTGAACTCCATGCACACAGGAGGGCCTATAGGTCTGAAGCAAAACACATGCCTTTGTACCTACACGGTCCAATTTCAATCTTAGTGTCTTCAGTTAGAGTTGACTGTACTGGACTAGAAGGGCTGATGGGCTGATGTTATATGACAGGTTCCTGTAATCCAGTATGTTGAGATGGATCTGCAGCCAACCCAGTCTGGAGCATTTTGGTTGGAGTTCAAAATATTCATGCTATGCCTTCTGCTGGGAGCAAAATCATGCCCCCAGAATGCAATCAAAATAATCCAAAAAGCAGGAAAAGAGGATTGTTTCTTGCTGGAAAAGACATTCTCCCTAAAGCTTTAAAAAATCAAAGAGATGTAAGCATTCATCTTCCTTGGCAATTTATGTAAACAGAGTTAACATCAGGATTCTGCAAACGGCAACATTTGCAACCTTTTCACTGTAGGGAGAAAAAGAGAAGTTATTGTTCTCTATGCAATTAGTACAGAAACGGCCACGGAAAACTGAGCATAGCTTGTGTTCTTTTCTTTCTTGAGCTTCTTACATTGCCTTGCTATTGTTTGCTTGTTTAAGAAACTAGGGGCCTAAATGAGACTCATATTCTCTGTAGGCTTTCCTGCCAGTTTCCAAACTGAATATTAGCACAGTGTTCCCAGGTCGATCCAGCTCAGATTTAAATTCCATTTGTAATCCACACAAGAGCAGTAAAGGAGAAACATGTAGCATATTATTACTGAAATAATTACTGTACAGGCTGAGCTCATAGAGGCTTGTTGCTATTCCTCTTGCCTTTTTATCATAAAATGTTTAAAATTTACAATGACTGTGTAAGTTCTTCCCTACCTGGTGGGCCGATTCCTTCTGGATATATGACAGTTGTCCTTGATGTTAAAGTATAACTGTTCTGCTTCATTTAAACTATCTCAAACAAACACACACAATTCTAAATAGGTTTGTTGCTGTTTGTTGCTCCTTGACAATGTGCCACTGTTTTAATAGGTTCTGAAACTGCCATTTTTTTACAACTATCGCTAGCTAGCCATTGAAAAGAACAACATATCCTGAGTATTTTGAACAATTTGTCTTGTGTTGCCATTGTCTGTAACCACAGGTAGTTTTAACAGAGCAGCAAAAAATTATAATGTTTAGTGTTCAAATTATGTTAAGTGTAAAGGGAGCATTTTAAGCAAGGGCTCCGGAAGGTACCAGAAGAGTCCACTTATTCCAGCTTTAACAGTTTATCATAGACATACACTTAGTTCAACAGACAGTCATTTTAGTGTGTAACATAGGACATCAAAATAAGCTCTCTAATGTGCTTTGCAGGCGCACCCCCCCAATAACGGACACAGACAACATTGAAAGTGGATAACAGCATAGGGCCACATTTATTGATTCAATGCCCTAGTCCGAATTATAAATTTGTATTGGTAAAACGACCAATCATAATTCCTAAGGCAAGCAGGCCGAAGTAACACTGGTAAGGTACCACCCCAAAATTGCCAACGGCAATTGGTTACAATGTATCAATTTGTATCAATTTGTTTGTTGACAACAAACAAATTGTTGACCGTAGTCAATAACTAACTCATGACCCCACCCTCTGACGCGTATCCGTGAAATCACAGGGGTGATGCATGCTGGTTAGCAATCGTCATCACCCCATCGCCTGGTTCGTCGTTGACCGGACAACGTTTAACTAATTTATTCCTGTCTAGTGTTGTCCAGTCAATTGCGAACCTGCCGGATACTTGTGGGTCATACTGTTTACCTTACCAGTGCTACCCGCCAATGTGACCAAAGTCAACATCAGGAACACAGAAAGACCCCTATATCAAACCATAGCAACAGTGTGGGATGGGCAAAAAAGCCAGGACCCGGAAGCCAATATGGGTCCCAGCCAAAAATTCCCACCCGGCCCCGAAGCGACCAAATATCACACTGTTAACTAGGGAGGGGGTGGAGGGGAAAAGACTTCTCCGCTCCATCGCTGAGGTAAAATGGCAGCTCGGCTGCCTCGTGGCCACCCCTTTTATAAGGGAGCTGGCCACGCCCCTAACTACCCGGATTCTCTGTCCTGTGGGGGGGGGCCCGCAAAGGGCGCGGCGGCCATTTTGGCGCCGCGCTTGCATTGCAGGCGCACCCCCCCAATAACGGACACAGACAACATTGAAAGTGGATAACAGCATAGGGCCACATTTATTGATTCAATGCCCTAGTCCGAATTATAAATTTGTATTGGTAAAACGACCAATCATAATTCCTAAGGCAAGCAGGCCGAAGTAACACTGGTAAGGTACCACCCCAAAATTGCCAACGGCAATTGGTTACAATGTATCAATTTGTATCAATTTGTTTGTTGACAACAAACAAATTGTTGACCGTAGTCAATAACTAACTCATGACCCCACCCTCTGACGCGTATCCGTGAAATCACAGGGGTGATGCATGCTGGTTAGCAATCGTCATCACCCCATCGCCTGGTTCGTCGTTGACCGGACAACGTTTAACTAATTTATTCCTGTCTAGTGTTGTCCAGTCAATTGCGAACCTGCCGGATACTTGTGGGTCATACTGTTTACCTTACCAATGCTACCCGCCACACGGAGGGGCTTCAAAGAAGACCTGACGCCCCCCCCAGACCGTCAGCTCGGTCAACAGGCCTGCTCGCCAATCACCCAACAGGAGGTCCATACCTCCTCGCGACAGATGGACCCCATCCCCTGCGTACAAGTCATAATTTTGTAGGCTAATATCGGGGTGATGACTGACCCGTCCCCAAGCCCTGTCGGCAAGAAACCGCGCCACCGCCCTGTTGACCGTGCGCCTAGCGCGGTCAAGGGCCAGGAGGTTAACGCCCCCTCTATAAGAATGGCGCGGGACAATGTCCGACCAAACCAGGGTTGTGGCAGGCCAGACATAATGCAAGTAGGCGAGTTCCTCGCAAATCGCATGCTTGAGCGATAAGCCGGTGACCTGGCCCAAATCATTGCCCCCCAGGTGGATAATGAGAATGTCAGGCGGGTCAGCACCCAGGCCAGAAAAAAGGAAAGGCCGCAGCTCCCGCCATAACATCCCAGGCTTACCATGCCATGTGAGACTGGCGTGTTCACCCAGTCCCAGTCGGGGTCCCCACTCTGTCGCCGCAGCGTAACGCGCTGCCCTGTGCACATAGCTGTGGCCCACCAGCCATACTGTCACCGGTGTAATACGACACCCAGGGTCTGTAAGAAAATTGAGAAAAAAGGCGGTAAGGTGACTGGATTGGTACTCATGGCGGGAGTGGGCGCACATAAAACTGAAAACATTGCGAGCCCCACCTCCCCATGCTGCGTATGTCAGCCCCAGAGTACCCAAAAGCAGCTGCTGTAGAGGCTGCACCAATACGGAATGAATGTGTGCCATAACGGGCACCTGGTAGGCCCACCCTGGTGAGGGCTCTGGCTGTCACCTTCCAAAACTGAAATTTAGTAAGGGGAGACCCATCTTGGTGACAGAAAAACGGGCCGTGGTGTATGCCACGCAGTGCCAGGAATTCCTGTAGGGCACCAACCGGACAGATGTCTGCCAAAGAACAACGTAGCAGTCTTACACCACTGCCTACGCCATGCTGATCTGTTTTAGAGGAGCGTATCCTCAACTGGGCCCAGTCTTTGGCTACATAGACATCTTCGAGTTCCAGTGCCCTACCACTTGCATCCGCCTTAGACAGCATCACGAGTTCGCTGACGCGGAGCGCTCCAAAAAAATGCCACCGTTGTGGCTGCATGGAAAAGGGCTGCCTCATAATGATCAAAACAGAGGCCTGGCCAGCCCCGGGCCAACTGGGTAAGAACCCCTGGGGAAATAGGGTGCCGGTCGTCCGGGCAACGCCCGCGCTCGCGCACCCACCCCTCCAAAACATGTCTCACACGGAAGTCAGAGGTGGTATCCACATGACCTCCCACTTTGGCCATAAAAGCCAACACCGAGAGCTTGGATGCTATGGTGCGAGGTGCGAGGCCCTGTGCATGCAGGTGAACCATGAACCGCAGAACATGGTCCACCGGGATAGGCCAGGTCTCTGGCAGGTGACATTGAGCCAAAAATGCCCTGTAAGAATTGAATGCTTGTTGGTACGCCTTACGCGTGCGTGGCGCTAGTGACAGGCCAATCGCCCGGTTCACCTCTCCTTGCCAATAGTCCAGATCTCGTCCGGGAGTGGCGAGGGAAATTCCTCCGCATCCGGGGCCAAGGCACGGAACCGGGAGATCTGCAGGCGGGACAAAGCGTCAGCAATATCATTATTAATCCCAGGGACATGCCTGGCCCTGAACAAGACGTTGAGGCGCAGGCAGCGCAGCACAAAATGGCGCACTAGTTCCATAACCCTGGGCGATTTGGAAGTCTGTGCATTGACAATGTGGACAACAGCAGCATTGTCGCACCAGAAATGCACCACCGAATTAGCCCACTGTTCGCCCCATAGCATCAAAGCCCCCAGAATAGGGAAAAATTCCAGGTATGTGAGATCCCGCAGGCGACCTGTGCCTGCCCATGCCGGTGGCCACCCACCATAGGCCCACTTCCCATTGAAGTACATCCCATAACCCAGGGATCCTGAGGCATCAGACTGGATCTGGAAATTGGGGGATGCCAGGAGGTCAGACCTCCAAAATGAGACCCCATTGAACTCCCTCAGGAATTGCAACCAGACAAACATGTCTGCCCTGATACCCCGGGTAAGCCTGACTCTGTGGTGGGGCCTGGATAACCCTGCCATGGCGTCGCATAAGCGCCGGGCAAAAGCCCTGCCCGGTACGACCACCCTGCAGGCAAAATTGAGGTGACCATGTAGCACCTGCAGTTCCCTCAGGGATGCCTTACGCTTGGCCAGCAATTCCGAGATAAGGGCCACTATCCTGGACACCTTATCACCCGGCAGCCTAGAAGCCTGCACTACTGTGTCAATCTCAACCCCCAGGAATACTAGCTTGGTAGATGGGCCCTCGGTCTTTTCGGGCGCTAAAGGGACACCAAGTTCCTCCATTAGCGTCTGAAATGTGTTGAGGAGACGTGTGCACGTGTCCCAGCCCCGTTCACCCCCGAATAAAAAATCATCCAGGTAATGGGCTACAGACCGGGACCCTGACCTGCGGACGAAAGCCCACTCTAGGAAGGTACTAAAACGCTCGAATGCCGAGCATGATATGGAGCAGCCAAAAGGCATGGCCTTATCAAAATAATATTCACCCTTAAATTTAAAACCCAGCAACTCAAAGTCGCCCGGATGCACTGGCAAGAGGCGAAAAGCCGACTTAATGTCACACTTGGCCAGCAAGGCACCCGGGCCACACGAGCGTACCATGCGCAATGCATGGTCAAACGATGTATACCTGACTGAACAGAGGTCATCAGGAATAGCATCATTGACCGATCGGCCGGCTGGGTAGGACAAATGATGAATAAGGCGAAACTCGCCTAGGGACTTTTTGGGGACCAAGCCCAGTGGCGACACCTTAAAATTGGGAAACGGGGGTGCAGGGAAAGGTCCAGCGACCCTGCCCGCATCTAACTCTTTCTTAATGCTGGCCGCAGCCACATTCTCCCTCCCTCTGAGGGATAACAGGTTGGGGGCATCCTGAGGGGACCTATCACCCATGAAAGGAATACGGAATCCCTGCTTAAAACCCTGAAGGAGATACTCCCCATCCTCCCCCTTCGGGTACGATGCGAGCCAACGCTCCAGCATATCCACATTAATTGGGGAGGGGGCCTTTTGGAGAACCAGCTCCATCCGAGGCAGTCTTGCCAGCCCACTGTCCACCCCTCCCTCTGCCTCGTGCCCCCCCAGGTCTGGGACAGGCAGAGGCTGCGTGGGGGCCCGAACATGTGGGACACTCATGCTTATACCTGCAATTCTTTCTATTGCAGGAACCATTGGACGAGAAAGTCCAGCACAGCAGGCGGGCTGGAACCCCCTGCCCCGCCGCCTGGCGGGTAACCTGCGCTGGAGCCGCTCGCTGGACCGCATGTCCGCAATGGTATCTATCTCCCGGGGCAGGGCGTGTAGGCGTCATATACAAGAGCCAAAGCCTCTGGCACGGCTCATCCCATCTCATCTCGGGGTGGAGGGGAATCCTCATACGGAATTCCTCATCATATGCTAGCCATGAGGGGCCCGGGAAATCAACCATTGCCCTGTATATATTGTCCAAATATTGGACCATGGGAATAGCCAAATCTGGCCGCGCCCTCAAATACACCGCCATGTATATTAAATAAGCGGGGAGCCAATTGGCCCAGGTACGCGGCGGCTTACGGCGGCGTGCCTGCTCCTTGTCCTTCTCATCCTGTCCCTCCCTTTCCTCCTTGGTGGGCTCTCTGTTCAGGAGTGAGAAGATATCTACGTATTCCCCCCGCCATATCTTTTCTCTGGTAGTCTGTGCCAAGTGATCACCTAGTGGCAAGGAATACCCCGCCGTCGGCAAAGCCGAAAAAGGCACAGCCGGCCTAGTAAAAGGGGCCTGAGCTAAACCAGCCACCCCCAGCACATTCCCCGGAGTGTAAGAACAAGTACCCACCCCAGTACCCAAGGTGGCAGTCGTCGTCGCCGGGTGGGTTGCCGATAGCGTGGCCCCCGCACCACCCGCGCGAGGCCAAGGCCATTGAAAACCCCCCCCCCATATTGGGGATGTGTGTGGATGTACTCGCTTGCACCGTATACTCACATGCTGCACCCCCGCGGGCCGCCCCCACCGGGGGTTCCGGCCCACTGGGGGCGTCGGAGCTCACGACCGACGTAGAGCTCATCACCGGGGCTTGACCCGCACCTGGCTGCTGGCTGGGGAGCTGCGAGGCAGTGGCCGAAACTGCGCCACGCGCCTGCAGCAGCTCGACCCTCCCTGCCGGCTGTTGACCTCCTGCCGACATCGCCTCAAAAGGGACCCCGAAGGGGGCGCCCGCCTGACTGGCCCGAGCCAACGACGCTTCCAGGGCCGCGATGCGGGCCAGTAAGGTGTCCACGTTGACCAGGGGCAAAGGGCCGGCCGGCCCGCCTGGTCCAGGCGCGGGTACAGGTCCCTGTACCCCAGGACCCGAATATGGCCATTGGCCAGCACCGAAGCCCGGCAGGGTCGGTGGAGAAACCTGCCGAGGCAGGGGGCCGCACCACCCCCCAAGGCTAGAGGGCCCAGGGGGAGGCTGCGACCCAAGATGAGTAGGCCCAACAGGGTGGGCAGGTGCAGGAGCGGTGTCCACCGCTCGCGGGCCGCGGGCCGGAACGCCTTCCGCGCCCGCACTCTGATCGGGCCAAGGGGCAATAGACCCCATTCCGCTGGCCCCGGCAGGGGCCGGCAAAGGCGGCTGCTGAGGAGGCGGCACCGCGGTCCTCCGACCTGGGTTGCGCCTCCTAACAGCGCGAGCTGCACTCGAAGCTGCCTTCTTCTTCGAAGGCATCTCCACGGAAGCAAGAAGGGAAGCCAGCAAGGCAGAACCGCTACCAAAAAGGCTTCCCGGTAAGCTAAAGAGCGACGGAGACACAGGGGAAAAGACTTCTCCGCTCCGTCGCTGAGGTAAAATGGCAGCTCGGCTGCCTCGTGGCCACCCCTTTTATAAGGGAGCTGGCCACGCCCCTAACTACCCAGATTCTCTGTCCTGTGGGGGGGCCCCGCAAAGGGCGCGGCGGCCATTTTGGCGCCGCGCTTGCATTCTGTAACCTTTTTTTGAGGAATTCTTAAGAATGCTAACTTTTCATTGGAGTTTTTCCTCATTATTCATTTTGACTATTTTTAAACCTATGGAAAATTGTTAGAACATAGGTTAAGTATCTGTCTACATGTAAAATTCTATCTCCAGAATGTCACTGTCAGTCATTCAATATATGTTTATATCAAAATTGACAAACAATCACTCCTTGAGTTAAGTACAAAGTTGGTTGGATAGCTCAATGAGGTGAGTCCCTGGTTGCAGGGCCAGAGGTCAGGTTTCAATTCCCCAGTATGCTTCCAGGAAGAAGAATAAGCTTGTCATGAAGCTGTGTGCAATCTGCATGAGCCCAAAACACCCTCAGAAGAAGGGATTAGTAACCCCTCTCCCCCCTGGGTATGTTATACCAAGAAAATTATGAGAGTAAAATATAAAAGACTTGACAACGATTTATTTATTTATTTGCTTGCTTGCTTATCATTTTGCTTTCTTACTTACTTTCTCCCTTTTACTTTCACCTTTCTCCCAACTACAGATCTCCTCCTCCTCCTCCTCTTCCTCCTCTCCCCCCCAATCGGCTGTCAGGGGAGATGCAAGGTTCTTGTTCTGGCACTTGTAGCAGGTTCCACTGGTGTTATTTGGTGTTCTTGTAATATTTCTTTGATGTTATCTCTCCACATTCCTCTGGGTCTGCCTCGCGGTCTTTGCCCTTTTCCTCTTTCCACATATGTCTTGTAAGGTATGGAATTCCAAGACATTCTTCCCAGATGGGAAAACCACTTTATTTGTTGTCTCTGTATGTAGTGGGAAATTGTTCAAATGCTTTCCCTTATAGCCCCATCCCTTGTTTTATCCCATCTAGTCACTCTAGCAGCCTTCCTCAGACACATACCTGTCAACCGCGGCTCCGGAAAATACGGGACCTGTGTAGAACTGTTGTTCGCAGGTCGCCTTCTACGCAACCTGCGCAGAACGGTTCTGCGCAGATCGCCTTCTACGCATGTGTAGAAGGGTTCTACACAAGCGTAGAAGGGTTCTATGCAAGCGTAAAAGCCTTCTACGCATGCATAGAAGGCAATCTGCGCAGAAGGGATACACAGTACCTCTCCCCCCCCCCCCGCTGCCAATTCCGGGATTTTGGCAGCTGCGGGCGGGAAATGGTGCAAGTCGGTGCCAAAAATGGGGAAATCCCGGCCAATCCAGGAAGGTTGACAGGTATGCTCAGACATCTCATTACCATGGTGACCAACTTTAGTTTATGTTTTGTTGTAAGCATCCATGTTTGGCGCTGGTAACATAAGGTGGGAATGAATATGCTTTGTACTAAGGATCTCAAGTTAATAAAATAAAATAAATAGAGATGCGTAATAATAATAATGTGTAATTAGCTCAGTTCTCTTTCTAAATCTTTCTAAATCAATTCATGTAACTCAGATGTGAGAGTTAAATTGTCATACACGCCCATATTTACAAAAATGGTTCTATCATTGTAAGTCCTAATATTCTGTTGCTTATATAGTGGCAGTTATTGAATGAATATCCTTGAATTCATTGTCTAGCTGGGAATATCTATATTTGTGCCAAATTGCACAGTGATCTGATTGAAGTTTTTTTAAAAAAAATTGGAGCAAGTTAAAAGTGACATTTAGCATTTTTACTCCAGTTTTTGACCACACACAGCATAGATTTCTTCTTTCAAATTTGCTGCAGAAGGTAATCCTTCATTGGTTTGGTGAAATTCTGTGCAGCAGCCTAAATGTTTCTACAAGCTTCTTGTTGTATGAAAGCCAACCTCAGGCCACTGTTGACAAATGTATAGCTGCTCAGTTTCTCTCTGAAGGATAAAAATTCTGCCAGCATGGGACTATTTTCAGAAGGATGCATTTTTTGTTCCAGAGAGAATATGGTTAATTCTCAGTAAAATTACTACTTGTTTAATTACTCATACTATATATTGCTGCATGAACCACAACTCTAAGAAAAGTGATCTGGAAGACCGCAACACTACTCTACTAGCTGATTTTGGGTCTAGCAGACAATAACATTTGTTAGGATGGAGTCCTATTTGCAAGCATGGACTGTAATGTCTCTATGGGTTCAGCTCTTTGGGTTTGCCCCATTGATATCTAATTTATGTTCATGCAACTTGTGTTTTTTTTTTCTTCTTTTGCTTTACTCCTTCAATCCTTCTTGTGATATTTGACCAACAGATTTCCTAATCATCTAATCACAGGGAATGGTGAGATAGGCAATGGCAAATTGCCACTAATTAAAGTTTGATTTCAGGTTGCATGAGTATTTGTCTCATTGTATGTGAGTCACAAACAAACTGAAGTCAAAGCCGGGACTCTTTAATTAGCTTTAATGTTTCCTGTTAGTGGTGGTGATATCTTTTCTGTTATGTGGTGGAGTTACACAACCGGATAACTACTCAGTGGAAATATGGATACACAGAAATGCTTATACAGTGATACCTCATACAACATCCAAACTTGGTTCCATAAGTTTGGACTTTATACGGATTGGGACTTTGTATGAGGCATGCAAAATCCTAGCCATGATGCCTCATACAACGTCCAAATCATTCAATGTTATTTCCATAGAGATACATTGTACTGTAACAGCACAGACTTCAGGGCAAAGTCAAGGAAACAGACAGGAAACTTGACAGAACTTTAAGAAAACATTGTCTAAAGGCTAAATACATTACAAAAACATGTCAAACAACCCTGTTTGTCTAAGAACCTGAAGAATGCTGCAAAAATCCCAGGAATGCTTCTAAAAATTCTGATGAAAAATTCAAAAAAATCCAAATTCACGCTCAAAACCACTCCTAAACATGCCTTGTGCAAAACCCACAAGAGCAATGCACGCATGTGTCCTGTCTTTTATACTGCCCAGGCACAATGCAACCTGGGAAAAACTGAATGCCTCATACAAAGTCGAGCGACTTTGTATGAGGTAACTTTTTTCAAGAAATGAGGCAATGTTGTATGAATTCGATGTTGTATGAAGCGGACTTTGTATGAGGTATTACTGTACATTCTGCCTCTTACCAAATGCAAAAAGAGAACTTGCACAGCACATTTTAGAAGGGAAATTGGTGGTCTCCATATTCCAGATGAACCCACACAATTCCCTGATGTGTGGGGAAATATGTGAGTTCTGTTATGGTACACGGCAAAGCAGCTGTGAGAAAGAAGAGTTTTAAGTTCATTCTATAGTAGTACATATTCTTTCTCATAATATGCAAAGTGGTCATATGAATGCTGTAGAAGGTTTGTAATTAGCATTTTGTACAGAAGTGAGGATGCTATTGTTTCTTTTCCTGTCTTGTAATTTCCCAAACATCTGCATATCTGCAACTCTGTACAACTTGCTATGAGCATTGAGTAACTAAAAGGAGGTTGAGTTGCAAGGGCCTTTATCACAGAAGGTGAATCATAAATTAAAATTAGAATATCATTTACATCCATTTGCAGTGCATTTAGAGTCTATATGAATTTGAATTTACATATAAGGTAGGAAATTACTGTGTAAAATACATGAATGGCAATACATTTATTTTTGGCATGGTACTGATATATAAGCCTAGTAAATAAAGGCCTTTCTAGCTAATACAGTTCTTACAATTCTGCAGCACATCAGCAGGTTTTTATATACCTACCTTTGTCTGCTTATGAATCAACATTGTTTCAAAAAGCATAATGCTATTCATGAATCTATAGAGGATGTTTTTGTCAAGTTAGTATTCTTTTAAAATATTATTATGGGATTGTCATGATATTTACCCTCTTTAGGGGGGGGGGTAATCATGCCTTCCTGTGACACCTCACCATTTGCCTTCTTACCAGCAACGTCTACCTCTTCCTCCATGGGGCAACCCCCCTTATGAGTTCACCTTGGCTCCACTTGGCCCAGGCTAGCGAGGGTGCAGGGAATCAGAATTAGGTAGCATAGATGTGGCCTCTCAGTGTGATCCAGTCAACCCCCAGTCCCAATTCAATAGACACAAAGGGTCTATGATTAAAAAGCTTTATTAAGCAAGTTAAGAAAATGAGTATAGCATAAGGAAGCAAACTTGCAAACATAGTCATTAAAAGTACATACAAAAATAAAGAAAACTTAACTGGTTATCTAGGCCCTCTGACCCTATCTGACTCACAATTACATTCTGTGAGGCCCTCCCATGGCTGGTCCATGGTGAAAGAGAGTGAGCAGTTCCTTGCACCGTGTTTTTATTATCCTGATATCAGTCTTCCCATGTGGGGACTTCTAGCCAATTGAAATTAATTTACATTTTCTGTCTCTCATTGGAATGTCATATACAGGGACTCCTACATATGAAATTCTCCATCTTGAAGCACTAAGCAATCAAGTGGCTACAGGGATCAGGGAAAAGCACAGTTAGAATGGGGTTTTTCTATGACAGGGATGAAACAATCAGTTGTAATGATACCATACACATGGACAGAAGTTTATGTGTTTATGTGTTTATTTATGTTTAGACAGAAGTACCTTAATGGACTTATTCCTAAATTTGTTCAATAGGTCTATTTGTAAATAAGCATGGGATGCTAGCTTTAACTGTTCTTTTGTCCATTAGCTAATATATATGTTCATTTTAGCTAAACGTATCCTCAGTAGTGCTACTTTAGATGTAGGAGGTTGTGCCTAAAATAGAGGCTTGCACACAGCTTTCTGATTCAAAATGTCATAGAGCTTGGTTTCTAGCAATATTTTGTTCAAAAAAAGATATCCTAAAGCTGGATTTCACAATATCTTATATACTGTAATGATAAATCCCACCATTTCCATTTATCTTTGAATTCTCAGGGAGATATGCTATAATCACAGCGAAACTACATTATTGTATTGTGAGATTACACATAATTACTATAACAGCAATAGCAATTGTACTTAATTACGACCCCATTGTGCTTAGTGCACTCTCTGGGAGGTTCACAAGGCATTTTGCCCTCAATGTGCTGGGTATTCATTTTACCAGCCTAAGAAGGATGGAAAGCTGAGTCAACCTTGATCCCTGGTCAGGATACAACTCACAATGTTTTGACTTCAGTACAGCAGTTTAACCAATGAGCCACCAATATTCAAATAAAGTCATTATTCAACATTATACATTTTCCTCTCTTTTTCCTCTCAAAACTTCTGCTTTCCTCAGTACATGCCTTCCTCTTGGTTCAGTGAATCATAACGCCTTTCTTGATCTCACTAAAAACAAGTGTCATTTGGCTCACTGACTTTTGTATCAACAATGACATCAATGGGTCTGTACAAATTAGTCACATAAAGATCCCTCGTGTGCCCTTTTGCCTTTTCCTGTGGATAAAGATTACAGGCCCCAGATGCCAAATTGGAGATGCTTTTCTCTGAGAGGTCGCATCTGTCGCTTTGGCAAACTCCACAAGCCATCAGGCTGGCGACACGCAAGCACCTCTGGCTTTTTTCACATGCGACTGATGTTGTAGCAAAGCTGTCTTCCAGACCAAAGCATTCCTGCCTTGTGCATATTTCATCCACTCTTGAGATCATTCCTCTACAGAAGTTGTTTTATTTAGAAATCAAGTTACCAAAACAGACAATGACAAGGAATATACATGATAATACAACAGGCTAACTGCAGGTTTACTGACAGGAATGGTAGTTTTTGTTTTATATTCATTTTTCTCTTAAATAAACCAACAATTATTTCGGTTCCATTGATTAAAAAATCAGACAAAATTCCATTCCATTCCAAGTTTGTATCCCACCTTTCTCTACCCGATGGGTGACTCAAGGCAGCCAACAACAAATAAAATTTACAATGAAATACAAAAAGCAATACACAATTAATACAGTCAAAATATCCTGCATAAGCAAACACACAATACAAGATACAATATTATGTATTGTATTAGTTGTAATTCCAACTATTCATTCTAGCTATTTCAAAAGGTAATGCAATTCCCATCATTTATAAGACCTTAGGCTGAAACACTGCTGCCAGAAATACTGTGCAAATGAAAGCGTGGCGTCAAAATGGCCGCCGCGCTCTTTGCGGGCCCCCACCCACCCGGACTTGGACATCTGGGTAGTTAGGGGGCGTGGCCACTCCTCTACAAAAGGGGTGGCCACGAGGCAGCCGAGCTGCCATTTTAGAACGTGACGGAGCAGAGAAGTTTTCTCCGTTGCGTTTTTTGCTTAGAGCTTTGCCCTTCATCCCTTGGCTTAGAGCGGAGTTTCTTTGCTCTTCGCTACTGCGGTACTCAGGGCTCAGGATCCGATCCCTGGCCAGGGATCCTTCAGGAGGCAGTTTCTTCGGGAGCCATGGCTCCCAAGCGCAGGGCTCCGGCGGCCAAGCCGCGGCCAAGGGGAAAGGCTTTCCCTACCCCTTCATCAAACTTTGCTTGCCTCTTTGCAAGAGGCTTGATTTCGCTCCGGACTGCAGTGACTGAGAGGCTGAACGTCAGCGGTTCGATTCCGAGCACTGCACAACAGGATGCTTCAATGTGGTGGGCTCAGCCCACCCCTTTATTTTGCGGGAGTTCCACCGGGCCGGAGGGCTTGGATGGGAACCCTGCAGGTCCCACGAGCCCAGGCTGGGGGCTCGGGTGGGGGGTGGCACAGGCCTGCCCCGCTGGGGTTCTTACCCCTGCTGCTTATTGGCCCGGATTGGGCGTAGCGACCCACTTCGGCACGGTGTGGGTTTCCGCCCCACCATCATTCTGGCCCCTCACGGGCTGTATTGATAGGCATGCCCCTATTATGGCCGGGGATTACCATGGGTTACCCGTATCAATTACCCGGTGGGGCCATCCGGCCCATCCAGCCCACCTTGTCTTGGTGGGTTAGATGTTGCGGATGCTCCCTTGCCTCCAATTCGGCAATGGCGGCATCAATGGTCATTACTCTGCCACCTCGGATGGTGGGCACGCCAACTTGGCGGTTCAGGCCCACGTGCCGGCCATGGCTGCGCAGTGGGCCGCCAACAGGGTTGAGCTGCCGGAGGCCTTCAGGCCAGCGTAGGCTGGCGCCTCGCAGCTCCCCATCCGGCCCGGGATGCACAGGAACACGGAGCAAGAGGGACATCGCGAACTCCGATGCCCGCCACGGGCCGGAACCTCCAGTGGGGGCGGCTCGTGGGGGTGCACCGAGTGAGTATCCTGGTCAAGTTAGCACACCTCTGACACTAGCTTGTAACACTGGGGGGGGGGTGTAGTGGCCATGGTCGCAGCAGGACAATTACACTCTGGTTCTTAATGGGGTTACCGCCCCTATGCTTTTATTTACTTCCCCTGGTCCCGTAGGGCCAGTAATGTGTTTATCCACTACAATCAGTGCCAACGGTGGTTCTGCTGTCGGCCGGTTGCTCTATGCCCCTGGGTGCCCACTTGTACTGGGCTATTAGCTAGGCACTGTGGTTTGGGGAATATATTCACGTTTTCTCCCTCTTGCATTGTGAACACACTGATTAGGGAATTAGGGGTAGGACGACAGGGTCAAGGAGTTGCCCCGTCGCCGCACCTGGCCTCCCCCCTATGGGGCCGATTGGTTGCCGGCCTATTGGGCATCCATGGCAGGATGTATGAGGGCCCGTCCACATTTGGCCGTTCCAATGGTGCAGTGCTGGGACAATGATGGCAGGGCCGTGGTTGTTTTCCCTGGCCCATCATGGTTAGCATACGTCAAGACCTTAGGCTTAGGGCGGCCCCTTCCCCTATGAGGCCAGTGATGACCCCTGTTAGCGAGCGTGGTTACTGTATGTGACTCTTACGCGGCAACACTTATGCTGCGTGTGGAGAGTCCACTTTCGGGCAACCACCTGTACCTTGATCTGGAGCTCCCAGATTGAGTTATCTGCTACTACCTTCAACGGGGGACATGTTTTGCAGGGCACTGGCGCTAGATCATGGGTTGCGCAATCAGGAGTGGGCTCTGGTGAGGCTTCGCTCCTCAAGGGCCGATCAGCCGGGAGAGGCTACCAGCCTGGCACTGCCATATGTCTGGTCGCTCCCCCACATGTGTTTGTAGCAGCCCTTGGTTCGCGTCCCGGCCTGTCGTCTGCCACCAAGCCGGGTCTACCCTGACTGAACTGGAATTGGTACCCATTCCTCCTGGTTGGGCACCGCATCAGCTGCGGCTCCGTTTGGGTGCCCAGAGCCCGACATATGTTGCAGGGGCAGGTGTGGCTTTGCCCAATTTCCTCTGTCCATTCGTCCCTGCACTGTATGAGTGCCTTGTCTGCCCTCTATTCTCCCTCCTTATTTCACAGACACAGTGTGTTCCCACACACTGGTGGTAGTGTGGCTGGTGGGCCACAACTCTGTGCACTGGGGCGGCGCAGTATGCCGCTTCGTTAGAATGGGGACCCCATCTCGGACGACGTGTAACTGTGCGTATGCAGTGGTATGGGTGCATGGCATAGAGGTGGCAGAAACTGTTGACATTCCTGATGTCCATTGGGGATGCTGGGCCGCCACATGTTTTAATGCTGCACTTTGGAGGCGGTGATTTTACCCTGATTGCTGGCCCGGACTTAAAGACTTCCGAATGCAGTGACCTGGCGTTTCTTTGCCATTTATGGCCGTCTACACGATTGCTATGGTCATATATCATGCCGATGCAATATCATGGGTGACACTTTGTCCCAGCGTTTGGACTGTGCCCGACGGTCAGTGAACAGGGCTGCTGCCTGGTTCTTTATCTAGAATGGCCCGGGGACAGCCATTTGTAGTCTGAGGATAGGGTTACAGGAATTTGGCCTGTATTCTGGAGATGGGGATCACCGGTCAACAAGTCGAGGCACCTCTCTTTTGAATGACGTGCAAGAGGGCCAGGTGACCGAATTGTCGGTCAGGGCGAGCGGCAACTGCTGCAAGGTGGCAATGTTGCCAAGTGGAAGGTGCCTCTACGAGAGTCACATGTGACGCAGGGCCGCATCAACTTCGCCTGCAGAGTGGTAATACCAGGCAGTTCTTTCGCCTAGTGTCTGGGTCACGCTATGGTGGGTCTCGTTAAATGAAGCCGCGGGGTACAGCTGATTAGGGGTTTACGAGCAGACCTGTTGGTTTGGCTCACATTACCGCAGGACTTCCATGCTGTTGCATCGGGAGGTCTGAGCTTCTGGTCAGCCCCAGTTACAAGTACAGTCAGAAGCCTCTGGCTCCCCGGGTGGGGGGATTTAATTAAGGACAGGGGTCTATGGTCATTGGCCCCAGGGATGTCAGGGCACGGATCGCTTACGCGATCTTATGTTTCTAACATATCTTCTCAATTCTGGGTACCCTTTATGCTCTGGGGGACAGGCGGCCTGATTCTGTGCTTCACTTTTGGTGTGGTAATGCTGCGGTGGTGCACATTGTCAATGCCTGAACGTCTAAATCACCTGAGTCATGGCCTCAGCTTGCATATTGTTCTGGGGTTCATGCGCTTTAAGGCGCTTCTTTGGGCTAAACATGTGCCAGTCATTTATAACGATATTGCTTATGCTTTCCCCCGCCTGCAGATCACCCGGTTCCGCGGCTGGGCTCCGGACGCTTGTGACCTACCCTCTCCACTCCTGGCTGTGATATGGTCATTTGGCAAGGAGACGTGAACTGGGCGAATTGCATGTATTGGTAACTCGCACACGCACTGCGCATTGGCATCCAATCCTTCACTTTAGAGCCTTTTTGTTGGTAAAGGCAATTGCCCAAAAGGCAGCTGACATTGGTCGACTGGGTTTTAGATTGCATAGTCTGCCCTATGATCTGGGGTTGGCTCCACGCACCATAGCCACCAGGCTTTGAGCATTGATACTCATGGCCAAAGCACGGGGCTTCCCTGACTATGCGAGGGTCTTCTCAATAAGCCATGACACACGTGTGCCGCCTGACACACGTCGCCCTATTCTCACAGATATTCTGACCCACCTTGCACGAGGTTGGCTTAGACTATATTGCAGTAGGTAGGAGGAGTCTCTTTTCATGTAGCTACCGATGTAGCCTTTTTCTGGAGCCCGATGACTCAGCGAGCTGGTCCCATGGTCAAAGGGGGATGTGTTTTGTAGGGCACTGGAACTTGAAGATGTCTATATCAAACAAGAGTGGGCTCAGTTGGGGATTCGTCCCTCGAAGGCCGATCAGCATGGAGTGGGCAGTGGTGTATACTGCCGTGACGTACATTTGCTGACATCGTTCCAGTTGGTACCTTACATGCGATTGGCAGTGCCTGCTGCACACCCTAGCCTGTTTTTCTGCCACCAGGATGGGTCTACCCTTACCAAATTTAAGTTCCGAAGGGTGACCGGTACCGCGCTTCACAGTGTGGGGTCTGTTATGGCACCCATTCATTCAGGATAGGCGTCGCATTGACCGCGGCTGCGTTTGGGGTACTCGGAGGCGGATATAGGTGGGCACGTGAGGGTATTTTTTTCTATATGTACGTCCCCTCACTGTATGAGTACCTAGTTATGTCCTTAACCCCTTCTCCTCTTTTACAGATCCTGTGTGTCTCCGCACACCGGTGGCAGTGGGGCTGGTGGGCCGCAGCTATGTACACTGGGCAGCAGTATATGCTGCGGTGACAGAGTGTGGACCCCAGCTTGGGCTGCGTGCATCCGCATGTATGCGGTGGTATGTATGCGTGGCATGAAAGGGCGGGAACTGTTGCCATTCCTGATGTCCATCAGGGATGCTGGACCGCCTGATGTTCTTATTCTGCACCTCGGCGGCAATGATCTCACACGGATCACTGACCTTTCCTTAAACTGTCGGGGTGCAGTGACCTGGCGTTTTATATCATTTATGGCTTACACACGGTCGCTATGATCTAACATTGTGCCGAGACACCAATTTAGAGGAGACATGGATCTCTGCGGTTTGGACCGTCCCGGCGGTCAGTGGACAGGGCTGTTGCCCGGCTCCTTGCTGAGAATGGCTTGGGGACAGCCATTAGATATCTGAGGATAGGCTTACAGAAATTTTGACCTGTAGGCAGGAGATGGGGTCCACCTGTCGGCTAGAGGTATGTACCTCTTTCTGGATGAGGTGCAAGCAGGCCTGGTGACCAAGCTGACGGTCAGGTGGGGGGCGGTGAGTCATCATGGACGCCTCCCTGTGTGGCGGGTAGCACTTGTAAGGTAAAGATTTATGACCCATAGGTATCCGGTAGGTTCGCAATTGACTGGCCAACACGTAGACAGGTACAGGGGAAAGAGGTTTGGCCGGTCAAGGGCAAACCAGGCAAGGGGTGATGTCAGGAGTTTCACAGCCTGCATCACCTTGATATTTAATGGATACACGTCATAGGGTGGGGTCAGTAGATAGTTTATTGACTCCGGTCAACAATTTGTTTGTGTCAACAAAACAAATTGATACAAATAGTTACATGTAGCCAATTGCCATTGGCATTTTGGGAGGAACCTTACCAGTGTCACTGTGGCCTGCTTGCCTTAAAGAATTACAATTGGATGATTACACCAATTGAAAGTTATAATTCGGACTAGGGCATTATTCAATAAAAGTGGCCCGATGCCTTTATCCATATACCGGTGTCTGAGTCTTTCTTTGGGGTGTGTGCCTGCAATGAAAGCGCGGTGCCAAAATGGCCACCGCACTCTTTGCGGGGGCCCCAGCCCCACCCAGACTCGGACATCAGGGTAGTTAGGGGGTGTGGCCACTCCTCTATAAAAGGGGTGGCCACAAGGCAGCCGAGCTGCCATTTTAGAATGCGACGGAGCGGAGATGTTTTTCCCTCCACCCCCTCCCTAGTGAACAGTGTGATTTTTTGGTCGCTTCGGGAATTTTTGGCTTGAACCTACAATTGACTCTTTGGTTCTTGCTTTTTTGCCCATCCCACACTGTTGCTAGTGTTTGAGAAAAGGGGTAAGTTGACCTTGGTCACTTTGGGCGGGTAGCACTGGTAAGGTAAAGATTTATGACCCATAGGTATCCGGTAGGTTCGCAATTGACTGGCCAACACTTAGACAGGTACAGGGGAAAGAGGTTTGGCCAGTCAAGGGCGAACCAGGCAAGGGGTGATGTTAGGAGCTTCACAGCCTGCATCACCTTGATATTTAACGGATGGCCCGATGCCTTTATCCATATACCGGTGTCTGAGTCTTTCTTTGGGGGGGGGGGGGGTGTGCCCGCAATGAGCAGTGGTAATTTTTCAGAAATGGAAAAAAAAGAATCTAAAACACACACACACACACACACACACACACACACACACACACACACACACAAAGGTCCTGAAGCTCTGGTCAAATCTCTTTCATAATAGAAAAATCATTGTGGGCTATGGGATTATTTGATAGCTTAGTGATTCAGATATCTAACTGCAGAGCCAGAAGTTGGGAAGTCAATTTCCCACCATGCCTCCTTGACTAGAGCTGAACTCGATGATCCAAAAGATCTTCTCCAATTCTAAGATTATTATGTAAAGGGGAATTGTTTAATATCTGGAAATTGCTGCTACTAGAATTTTTTTAGTGGACGAAGCAATTTTCTGTAATCAAAGTCCTCCCCTTCTCTTTGCTACCAATGGCTTTTTCAGGGCCTTGAGAGGAAATCAGTTGTTGTTTTTTTAAATTGCACAAAGTAAACTGCAGAACAAAGTTTAGCCATATTGTGCCTGTCTTCCATATAGTTGTCAGTGATGAGGATCTCATTGAGCATTGTGAAAAAAACAAAATGGTAGCCATGGTGACACTATGACATTTGTCATCACTGGAAAGAAAGAAAGAAAGAAAGAAATGGCAGTGCTATAATCACTAATAATGATGAGCCACAGTTCTGAGAAATTTCAGGAGAAATTCCCACAGGAGAAATAACCTCATGATCACCACACTTTGCTTTCTCACAAAGTGGATGAAGCATTTCTATAATTATAATTCAAGCCCAGAGTTTCAAGAACTAATTTTCAATTGGATTAACCTGCCTTTTTCTATTTTCCCCACTTTTTTAAAACTACCACATTCTATGTAGAAATCTGTAAATTGTGGAAACTTCTTATAAAATCATAACCAAAACTATCACCCACCACCTCTCTTCACTGATAGCGTTGCCAGTTTTAACCAGTATTTACAACTATTTTATTTTATTTTATTTTAATTTCATTTAATTTTCGCACTTGTATGCCGCCCAATCAGGAAACCCGACTCAGGCCGGCTCACATGATAATTAAACAATATACACAGTAAATACACAATAATACAATATACAAAATTCAATCTACAAAAGTACATAATAATAAACGACAACACAATACCATTCTATAATATAATGATAAAGTCACAACCACATAGAAAAGTTCCCAAACAAACAACAAAATCCGGGGGTGGGGCAGCAGGGGTCCTCAGCCTCAAGGCGGGACCATCTTCTGCCACTCGAGTAAAATAATACAGTAAAAAAAATAATAGAATACAGTAACATATAACAATACATAAGTCACAATGTCATGTCATTGTAGAAACAATATACATCATAAAAGTGCAAAGAGAAAAGCATTTCAAAGCCTAACAGAGACATTACAAAGCAGAGGCGAAGTTCCTAAAGCCACCGAGCCTCAGCAACTATGTCCCTTTCTAGTCAGATTCAGATTTAGCAGGTAGCCAAGCATCCATTAACTTGAACCCCAAGCTGAAATTGCTCTGTATGTGTGTGTATGTTTACTACAGCTCTCCTTATACCCAACAAGCACCATTATTGCAAGACAACCCACTTTTATAAGGTAATTGGGAAGTGATGTAATGATTCTTTGGAAGCAAATGAAAATGTTCTAGTATGTCACTATTTTACAGAAATTATGTTTTTCAGAGAGACTATGGTGGCTTCTATATTAAATGACTTTTTGTTTGGTTATTCAGAATGTACCTGGACATTTCTTGCATCTTGTTTTTTTATTAATATCTCAAAGAAGCACAATCCAAAGTTCTCACATCTGAACTAACACTTAAATTTTCAGAAGGATTGGGGTGAAATTGAGTCATTATTCATCTTTAGTGGAAATATCCAGTAGTGCAAGAGCATATCCTCCTTCATTCAAGTCAGAAAATATCTGTCTTTCCCTGTATCAAGTGCTACATAGCTTAGCATGTCAAGTGTTACACTATTCATTGTTGCTATAATAACTCATTTTTTTCTAAGCAAGGTGTTTCATTAAATATCAGCATACTTTTATGTTTGAACTCAGTGCCATTGCCACCTCAAAATTGCCTGAATAGTTATTTTATGTTTGAGGGTTTGGGTAACAGCTTGTATGTCCAAGCACATGTTAATATGAAAATATGTTGGAGTAACATGTGTCCACTGAGATGTAGCAATGGAAGATAAAACTTGAGTTAAATTGAAAAGTTAGGCATTGCTGTCTTGAAAAATGACTCTGATTTTTCTTAGCATTTTGGTATCAATCACATAGTGGTGTCTTTACTATGAAATAAAAATAAAATAAGAACAACATTTCTGCAACTTATCGGTTCAGCTCAGTGTATCTCTTTCCTAGGTTCTCTTAAAAAATTGAGAAGCACATTTCCAACTTCTTGAAAATCACCATCTTTAGCAACTCATCACAACTATCCCACATGTACTGTTTTGGAGTTGTATCTGTGGTCAGGGCTATGGCTGATGGTCTCTAAGCCACAAGCAAAACAGTTTGGCCATAAGGAGGTGAAGAAACAGGAGGTGGCAGCTATACAGCACACATGTCCTGCCAGTGGTAGTTTCTGTATCAAGCTGTCTCATCACTAACTACATGCCTGGCTGCTTCTTGATTTAAGAAATAACTGATTCTGCCTCTTTCTGTGGTATAGCTCTGCTGCCATTAACCTCTATCCTCTCTCTCCAGAATGGTGGTGATGGTGGCCATAGTCACTGTTGATGCAATTGCCACTACTGGATGGTTCACCACCAGTTTCTGCAGGAGACCCTGCCATCTGCTCCTCCTCAGTGAGGTTCTAGAGAGTTGCCTTTAGCAGTTGATCTTCAAGGCACAGCAGTCTTCCTCATCTAGATGGACAGTAGGAGTAGTGAATTTGCTGCCCCTAGTTCTCCACCACCTTAGACAACCCTCTCAACCAGCTTAGTGCTTTAGTGAAAACTTTTTATTTAGATAAAATAGCATCATAACTTAATCAGCTGATAAGAACATTTGGTCTTCCAGGTACTTTGAACTGCAACTTCTAGAAGCTCCTACCTTCATGGTCAAATGTAAGGGATTCTAGGGAGTTATGTTGTCTGGTGAAACAAAGGCTGAGAACCATAAGGGAGGAGGGAAAAGGGGGTTCCTCTTTCAATATTACCTGAATCTTTAATTAATTCCAACTACTTGACATATCTGCACATTTGTGTAATGTAGCTATCAATAGTTTAATGACTCCTTTTCTTGTACAAATAAAAAAGCTGACTGCTGCAACAATGTGAAAATGGAATATGAGTCAAGCACTTCTGTCATATGCCTGAAGGTAGAAGCAAATTTTTTATTTCATTACAGACAACACACACATGTGTGCACACAAGCCTGCATGCACAGAGAGAGAGAAAAAACAAAAATCAAAATGCAGTAGAAACATAGTCAATACAAAGTTCCTTGTAAAAACAAATATAATTTCCATAGAAATTGTTCACTTTCTTTAGATACAAAATTTATATGGATGAAAATGAAAACCAATATTAATCTGAGTATTCATGGGCAAAAGTGATAAAGAAAACATTATTTTGGTCAAAGGAGAACTAGTCTTCAAAAGCTGGAGCTAACAGAATACTTCCATACCACATGGAGGGAGGTTCTTAATCCCCAATCACCAACCCAAATCCATTTCTGAAAACACAGGACATAGTTCTCTCATAGGAAAAAATATTATTGGTAGCAGCAATCCTCAAAACCAAAGCGGTTTAGTCATGTTTTGTATGAACTATTTATTTATTTAACACACTCTAAAACACCTTTCTCCCAGTTAAGGGACCCAGGGGGGCTCACAAGTTATGAAAAAGCAAATATAAGACTAAAATGTGATTAATTTAGTAATATTACAATAGTGTGATAAAATCATCAAAAATACATCAATAACACTCATTAAATAAATGTCCAGGATACCAGAATAAAAACAGTCAAATTAGTTGTTAAAAGCATGCCAACAAAACATTTTCATCTATCATGAGATGAACAAAAGGTAAGGGGCCACACTGGTCTCCCACTGGAGGGCATTCCACAACCTAGGAGCAGCAACAGAGAAGTCTTTCTTGCTCATTGCCAACAGATGTTCCTGTGAAGGTGGTGGGACTTTGAGAATAACAAGAGCCTCCCTTGAAAATCTTAAAGACCAAACACTCATATGGGGTGTGGGGGAGGGATATGGTATTTTGAGTAGCAAAGGCACAAACTATATAAGGCTTTATTGAACCACAGGTCTGCAACCAAAAAACTCATAGGATTTTTACTGTTTCTTATAGATTTTTACTTAGTGAAACTGAGAAAAATACTAAAAAAATTCCATCTCATCAAGTTTTCTTGGAAAACTTATGTTTATACCGGTAGTTTAATTTAGCATGAAGTTTGCCTTTAACCCAAAATATGATATCTTATTCTTGATTCTAAAAACCCTATCCAAAAATTATTTCTTATTTTCATTTAATATTTATTAGAGTTAGAATCAAGAATAATGCAAAGAGAAAATAAGAGGAATGGGGGGGGGGGGGGGTGGAACATAGTTAGTGGTGAGCATCAGCAGGTTCGCATCAGTTCGCCAGAACCAGTAGCAGAAATTCTGGTTGGCTGCGCCCATCCAAGTTTTGAAATAAAGTAGTCTTAATTTGGGTGCAACGCTGGGCTTCCCCCCTGATCATGCGCACCATACCATGCCCACAGAGTAGGTCGTAAAAAAAATGGAGCCCACCACTGGGCATAGTGTAGGTTTAGTGGTGTGAGGAAGCTCAGATGATCATGTCCCAACAGGTTTATTTTGTTTTTAGCAAAAGGTGAACATATCCAGGAATCTTACTGGCTGGGTTGAGCATGTTTCAACATGTTCTCTGGGGTATTATAAATGAGTATAAACATATATTCTACTGCCTACTGTCAGATTTGATCATGTTTCAACATGCTAAATAAGTTCAGGATCTTGGTTGCTGTATGAGCCACACTCAGTTTACATTCTGCATTCAGATGTGACTGTGCTTGTTTTTAGTCCTGTATTATGGCTCCAAGAGATTGTGTTATTTCTCTGGATAACTTTTGTTTTATTTGTGGTGAATACGCTATTAAAAGTCAACAAAGAAACATAAGGGATTTTGTGAAGAAAGTGTATTTTGCTTACTTCAAGTTGAAACTTGGTGATCAAGACAAAGCATGGACTCCTTCATAAGGTGTGTAGAAGGTGCGAAGAAGATCTTTGTGGTTTAAAGGTAAGAAAACCTCATTCCATTTTGGCATTCCTATGATGTGGCGTGAACAGCAAAACCACACTGCCGACTGCTATTTCTGTTCGGTAGATGTGAAAGGCTTTAATACAAAAAATAAAAAGAAGATATCTTACCCAAACCTTGATTCAGCTATTCGTCCAGTGCTTCATAGCTCTGAAATACCAGCTCCACACCCACCTTACAGTTTGGATAATATCTTGACCACACCCACCTTTCAGTTTGGATAATATCCTGAGCAATTTGGAAGATGGAGACACATTGCCTTCCCAGGCCGAATCTAGCTCAGATGATTCTATTGATGAGATACCTCAACATTTTTCTCAGAGTGAGCTCAATGACCTAGCTAGAGATTTAGGCCTTTCCAAAGATTCAGCCGAATTGCTCGGATCAAGACTAACTAATAAAAATCTGCTGTACCTGGAACATCATTTTCGTGGTACAGGAAGAATTCACTCAGTTTTTCTCCAAAGATGGAAATCTCATTTATTGTAGTGATGTTCAAGGGCTAATGAAGTGCTTTGAAATAGAATATGATTCATCTGAGTAGTGCCTATTCATTTATTTGTCTAAAACAATCCACAAAGCAATCTTGCTGCATAATGGAAATACATTTGCATCACTTCCTATAGGACACTCAGTGCATTTGGATGAAAACTATAATGATTTAACTGTAATTCTTGACAAAATCAAATATCAAGAACATCGCTCGATGGTTTATGGAGACTTTAAAATACTAACCATGTTGTTAGGCCAGCAGGCAGGTTATAAAAAATATCCTTGTTTCCTATGTTTGTGGGACAGTCAAGCCAGAGACTTCCATTGGACAAAAACTGATTATCCCTGGCAGGAAAAAAGTCATTAATACGACCTTGGTTCTAACAGAAAAGGTTTTATTGCCACCTCTTCATATTAAATTAGGGCTTATGAAGCAGTTTGTTAAATCACTGCCAAAAGATGGGGAATGTTTCAGATATCTGTGTTCCAAGTAACCAAAACTGTCTGAAGCCAAGTTTAAAGAGAGTTTTTACTGGCCCCAACATATAAAAACTGTTATCTGATCCCCTCTTTTTAGAAACAATGGGAGAAAAAAGGGAAGCAAGGGACTCTTTCAAAGACATAGTTCACTAGTTTTTAGGGAATACTAAATACCCTCCCTACAAAACCATTGTACAATGCATCTTGAATGCGTATAAAGCTCAAGGATGCAAGATAAGCTTAAACGTTCATTTCTTACACTCCCATGTTGACTATTTCCCTAAAAAACTTGGGAGCCTACAATGAAGAGCAGGGTGAAAGATTTCACCAGGATGTCCGTGATATCAAGAGATGCTACCAAGGAAGATGGAACATCAATATGCTAGCTGATTACTGTTGGATACTCAAATGGGAAACAGAAAATGGAAAGCAAAAGCATGTTCGTAGGAGCACAGAAGAGAAGAAGAAAAGGTTTCATAGACAAAAAGAGTGAACATGAAATGTTAAGTATATATTATGAAGAAATTGTTTGTTTAATTTAATTTAATTTAATTTTAATTGTCAAATTTATATACCGCCCACTCGGCCAAAGCCAACTCAGGGCGGTTTACAATCACAATTTAAAAAACATGTTAAAAACAGTTAAAATTACCCACCCCCTAAAAACAAGGGGTGCAGGATCCAAAGGCACCATGGGGAGGAGTTCTTCTACACCAGCCACCCAATGGAGGTTACCCTTCCACCTGCACCCCACACTTGACCCACCAGCCAGGTACCAAGTTCTTTTCTGAAAGGCAGCAATTCCATCCAGAGACATAGCTCTGTTGGCAGGAGGTTCCAGAGGGCCGGCGCAGACACGGAGAAGGCTCTCCTCCTTGTGCCAGAGAGGCGAGCCCCTCTGGCTGATGGAACGATTAGAGAGCCTCTCCGGTCCACTCTGATTGGACGGACAGACATCCTCAGGGCGATGCGGTCTCTTAGGTAACCCAGCTCATATTATAAGAAATAATATGTTTAGTTCGTTGTAATAAAATAGTGATTTTTCTCATCACTCTTAAGTTTTTTAATGCAAAACCCTCATATTTTGCAAAAAAAACCAACAACACTACACGATAGGGATAATCAAGGCCATTTTTGGATTCTGGACAGTAGAAAACATAAAATTTACCAAATATATCCTATGCAGTTGTTGTTGTTTTTCCCCAGACCAGTGTTAGAAACAGTTTAACTGTCAATCTCTCTTGATGAGATTGCTATTTTGTATCTAGAAGCCTTGTGTCCTTAGAAGGAAAAAGACCATTTCTTTATTCTAGTACAAGCCTGTCACAATCTGCAAATTACTTTGCTTTTGTTTGTATCTGGTCAGGTGAGAGATAGTTGTTTTCAAGTCTGATGTATGAGGCATCCTGCACCCAAAGGTTTGTGTACCTGAAAGAAAAATGTAATGTGTGCTTGAAAGAAAAATGTCATGAGAAGATGAAATCAACATTTTCCTATAACATATAATCTGATTTCCAGTGCTATATTAAAGTCTTTAAACCTGCATTGGAAATGTCAGGAAGCCCAATATTTATATTTATGTTGTTTTCCACTCTTTCTGTAGCCACTCCCCCTTTTTCCTGCTCCTCCTCCTTTTTCTTCTTCTGTAACTGAATTTGAATATTGCCTATCATCATGACGATCAGCCATGAAAACTGTCCTGGGAATATAATGAGGTGGCTTTTCATCTGCCTTCCACATTGCAGCATGACACCCATATCACTTATCCAGTTCCACGAGTCACTTTCTGGTCCTGAGCCTTTTTGGCATTAAAAGTCCTTATTGGCCCCAGGACAGTATTGATGAAGCTGCTGCCCTCCATCAAGATGGATTCAAGTGGGATTTAATCCACTTGGGGCCCATCACCCTTCCCTGTGGACATCGGCACCCAAGGCTGTTAGTCCTCTGGGCGGTCAGGTTGGTTAACCACCGCCTCACACTCAGCGTTGAGTTGCTGGCAGTATCATCTACTCTATTACTTGGCAGGAAAACCTGGCCAGACAGACACTCTTCTCCCACTTGCTATATATATGCCTCCAGTTGGTCCCTTAATTTATGCCACTGATTGAGAATATCCTCTACAGCAAGGCTTAGAAACCTAGAGTGGGGATTCTCAACCTGTGGCCCATGGGCCAGATCTGGCCTGCCGCACCATGTCATGTGCCCCCCACCCACTGCCTCCCCCACACTAGGAAGTGCCATGTGATGGAGTAAGGGCAAAATGGCTGTCCAGTCCACGAAGCTATCTGAGGGAGTGTGACCTAACCCCTGGCTTAAAGAGGTTGAGAACTCCTGACCTAAAGGTTACCGTATAACTCTCATCATTCTGTACCTATTGGCCATACTAGCTGTGGGATGATAGGACCTGGAGGGCACATGTTTCTGAGTTATGATCTCACCCCAACTCCCAGGACCCGAGCATTACATTCTAACTCTCTGTTACATTTGTTTTTATAAGTGTTTGGGGTGATTACATTCAAGATGTATGTTTTATTCTTAAAATGTGAAATATTTAAGGTCTGTTCTGATCAAACAGAGATTATTTACTGATCTGTTTAACACTGTGAACATTAAATGTTACCTGCATTCTATTACCACAAAATTCTTTTACAGTAAGCATGGCATCTCTGCATCGTGTATCTGTGTTATGTGCAGGCTAAGTAGCTTGAATCCATTAAGTGTAAAGGACTGCATCTATCTCATACAAGGCTCAGATCCTGCCAAGGAAGCCACTCATTCAGAAAACCTCTAATAAATCTCATGTGAAATATCAGGAACAGATGTTGGAAAGAATGAAATTAAGTCTAATCTGAATAAGGAACGCTTGACTAATTTCTGTATCTGCAATGAACAGGAAGGAGAAGAGTAACATTTTCATTAGTTCTTATCAAGCCAGAATTCAGGAACACATATTGCATGAGACAACTTGACATTTCAAAACTAATAAATTAAGTGCTTGCTCCTGGTATCCCCTCTGTTTGTGACTTCCACACAGAGATCTCCCTTGCTGACCATTTGCCACTTTATGGTGCTAGAAAGAGACATTAGTGTGAGCTTACTGGTGATTGCTCTTTTCTAGCTTCACAACCTTTCTTGCTTGCAATCAGTGGTGCTGCAAAGGAAATGGAGTGAAACTCATAGTGGATCAGAACTGATTGCCCATACCTACTCTTGAAAATTTGAGAAGATATGATGATCATCATGGCTCCAAAAATCATTCAATGCACAGTTGAAAGAATGCAGCCAGACTAGCTTGTAATGACTGTCTCAATGCAAAGCAAGCTTAACTGTTCCCAAAGTGAACCTCTAGTTTGAATTAAAATCAGAGCCAGAAAGAAGTGTAAGCCTTCACTCACCTTTTGTGGGTCAAAGAAGACAACATAAACACTGCTAATGTTCTCCACAGTGATTTGCTTTGCAAGACAAAGTCCATATTTACCCCCAATGATCAATCAAAAAAAAGCAAGCTAATTTGCAAAATGCTGTGGCTGAGCAAAAGCATATATGTGTTTCAGCCCTTAAGGAATTCCTGCTTCCAACCCTGTGTTATCTCTGTCATATAGTTTCAACAAAGTCATCATTTCCAGTCCATATATAAACATCCACACCATCCTTTGTTCTCCTTATATTTTCAAAGAAAGCAAATAAATATGTAGTTACTTTTAATGAACACAAATAATAAAGATATATAACAATTACCAAGTAACAATTGATAGGTTCACTCATTTTAACTTTAACTATTTAGATACAGTACTGTTATAATTACTGGAGTGTGGCCTCTCCACATACTGGAGGAAAAATTCCACAGGATTCAAGTGCAGGCTTCTTCTGTGCCTTGTGCTGTTGCATTCAAATAGTTTCTATAGTAAATTGTGAGAAATGGGAAATGAGAAAGTAAACAGTTACATTTACATCATTAACATTAGTGCTAACTGTTTCATTAGACCTCATAATTACTGTGTAATGGTAGCAAATTACTTTTAGAATTAACTGGGCTCTCTTGTATCCCTTACCTATCTCTGGACCTGTCTACCCAAGCAGAACAGCTCACTCACTTTGGGTCACGTTTGGTGCCACTTGGTTTACAGCTTCCCCACTAAACAATTGCTGGTATAGACCAATCTGCCCCATGTGGCCCCACCCCCTGCTGGGGTCTCAAAAGGAGGGGCCATGGCAGAACTTTTGCCGCCTCCCGAGACCTCACTGATGTTGAGGCGTGGAGCTTCTTCCCCCAGCCTAGCAGGGGGAGGGGAAGCTCTGGCACCAGCACATCGCGGTTGTAAGGTCTTTGCTGTTGCTGAGGTTGTTGCCAAGGTGTGGAGCTCCTTCCCCCTGGTTGGTGGGGGAAGAAGAAGCACATACGCTGTCTCCCCATAGCCATAAGGACTTTGTTTGTTGCAGACTGCAACTTGGAATTTTGCTACATTGTATTTTTGTCTTCTCAATGCTCATAATATTGATTATATGGATTGTATTGTATTATTGTATGACGTTTTAATATCTTGTATCATTTTTTGCTTTGTTTGAAATATGTTTTATTTATATATTGTGCTACTTTGTTGCTTATGTAAACCACTTTGAGTCACCCATGGGGGATGAAAAAAGCGGTATATAAATTAAACTTCAAATCAAATCAGACTTTTCCAGACCCTGTCAGTGGGTTTTATTTTGGTGGGCTCTAGTTTACTACATTCCCATTGCATGCAGATGGCTAGTTTTCACTGAAATATAGCTGTGGGTGGTGTTATCTGAGATGGCAACCCTGAGACATATGCAGTGGGTTGTGACATTAAAATGCATGATGGAGAAAGCCTTTCCTGTTTTCAATTTCTCTATCTTTTTTTAAAAAAGTATTTCCCTAACTGACGCAATGCTATTCTAGATACCAAAATAATATGTATACCAGACAGATGCATTGTGGTAACACTATGTCCATTTTTGCGTGAGTAAAGTATACCTGGTTTACTCATGAGTAAGGAGGAAGCAGCAGCAACAGAGGTTGAAAGGTGCTCTGAGCTGCTGATGGACATGCTACAAGATGTCTTAGGAGGCCATTTGGACTGTGGCACATCAGCCTTAATGGGGTTTGAGAATAGAGGTGCACAAGTAACAGTCCCAGAGCACCTGAAGCAGCCACCAAGGGAGCTCCAGGACATATATCTGCATGTGTGCATACATTCTGCCAACCTGTACATGTAGCTCGCACTTCTCAGTCCAAAATATGTCTTTGGATTTCCATTGTGTATGTTAACCAAAGAATAAAAACAGAACACACACAAGATATCCATACCTCCAACTCTACTGGCATGCTGTTAACAACTGAAATCACTCCAGCCTTCTTATTTATGTGACAAAAAAGCTGTTGGAGTCTTATCAGCAGCACACAGTAACTCAGGGGCTTTGGCATTTTTATCTGTAATGACTCAAAGCCCATTTTTGTTTCGCTATAACTATTAAAGCTTTATATGCCAGCACTGTTTTTATCTTAAATACATGTGTTCATAAAATATATACAATTGGCAGTTTAAACATATTGATGGCATTTAGGAAATATCTTTCGACACATACAATTCAAAGCTTAATGGAAGCTTTTTCACCTGCTCTGAATGTGTAGGTAGACGCAAAATATAATTAATGTCAGCTTCCTTCTGACCAATGTGGCCCACTAATCAGGCATCTTTTTTCCCCAATCTGGGCATGCTCTCTCCCCCAGCAAGGAAGAAGTGTGTGCACGCTGGCAATTTCAACTTGAGGCCCCTAGCTTGCATCACTTTCACCAGGAAAAGGATAAATCTATGAGAAAAAGGAAACACTGGTTGGAATAAAATAAATTACTACAGTTGGTGAGAATAAAGCAGACAAGGGAAAAGTGAAATAGAAACATTACAGGAAAACAGGCAATACAGAACAATCCTTATTTGAAAAGAAATCTTTCCATCTCTACTTCCTTAGAAGATCAAGTCTTTGCTTGCCTGTGAAAGTCCTCCTTTTTTGTTAACTTTCCCACCACACTTCTTAGAAGTTTTGCCTGAGGATTTATATCCATATTTCCCCAAATTCTCTTTGGCAAGCAATCTGTAAACTTTAAGATCCTCTCTAAGGAATGGAGTGATTGACAAAGAGGGGGAAGTGATGGCTTGGAAAAGATGAAAACAAGTAGTAGAGGGTTGCAAGCAATGGTAGGTGGAGAGCCCTTGGCCAACGACAACTCCCATTTTCTGTTCTTTTCTTAGAGACTAAAATTATCCCTCATTATGTTACCATTATAGTATAACTTAAGATACAATCAGATTGTGGAAAAGGCATATATCCAATCACCCCAGAAAAGGTTGCTTGACTGGAAGTGATCTTCTTTAAAGCAACCTCTCAATTTGCTGTGGATCCATTCCAGCCTGGCCCGTAAAAGCTGGACTGAAAAGTTTCAGCTTGGGAACGTACATTGTCAAAGGTGATATGCATTCTTGGTCCAAATCAGTGATGGGATTCAGCAGGTTTGCCCCAGTTCGCCAGAACCAATAGCAGAAATTCCAGCTGGCCCCACTCATCCAAGTTTTGAAATAAAGTAGTCCTAATTCAGATGCAACACAGGGCTTTTCCCCTGGCCATGCTCACCATACCACACCCACAGAGTAGGTAGTAAAAAAAATGAATCCCACCACTGGTCCAAATGTATAGTATGGAATTGTGGACAGCTACAAAAAATCAGAGGATACAAAGAATGCTGTGGCCTGACCAATGAAGAAGTACTAAATAAATAAATAAACACCAAGACAGTCACAAAACAGAAACACTAGAATGCTTTGTTCATGTACTGAAAAATGAAATGGACAGATGGTTGTTGCTCGTCATTCAAGACAAATTAAACAAGAGAAAAGGTGCAGGAAAGAGAGAAATACTACCTGAAAAAGTTGCTTAGGAGTCTCGTTCAAATGGTTTGGAGGCATCACAGTACAGTATTGCTGCTCAGAGTGGCTGCCTAAAATTCCATGATAAAATTTAACCTTCATCATGACAGGAAAAATAAGGAGGTTATTTGTTATCAGCTACTTCCAAACTTGCTGTTGTTGTTCAGTCGCACAGTCATCTCTGACCCTACATTGATCCTAATGTGTGTTCCTTCAGATGTATGCAATTTAGTTGTAAACATCCTTCTAATATAGCATGTTGAGAATTTTTATCTCTCTATGAAATGCATCACAAACTTTACAAATGAAGAGATTTCAAAAGGAAGATGCGTTCCATCAGCAGTCTCAAGCACTTTGGTGTGAAAATGTAAATCCACAGAACTTATTCTCCATCTTTATTCAAAGCAGACCTGCCTGCTTGTAGAGCACTCTTTGTTTTGGTGGCCTTTCATTTTTTAGAATAAATTCCCCTGAGAAGAACCATGCTTTCAAAATATCAGTGATGTTTGTTACCCTTTAATTTTTTTTGCAGGATCTCATTATCATTGTTTAGAGTTTTGTGACTTTGGTAATCCTCCTTCAGTCAACCTAAAACATTAATGCCTTTGGCCAAAAAAATTGCCTATGAAACTGCATGATAAGAGACTATCTCATTTTATATATCACACATATACATGCTTTTCCTGCTAGTACCCCCAAAACACTGATAATTTGAAGGTCAACAATTTTTCACAGCTATAAACTTTTAAATCCTTGATAATGGGATGTCAATTTGCAGGAGCAGAAAGGGGCAAAAAAAAAAGCCATTTGCAAATATGCCATTTTCTTTCTGAATTATGTCAGCAGTATCAACTGAATATTAAACTAGCTCACTGTATTTCAATTGTATGTTACAGAACCTGCTGCAATCCATTAGTATGGAGCATTGAAGACCAGAGCACAGACCTTGACCATGCTAAGGTGGCAAGCATCACAAACTGTGTGGGAGATGTGAAACAATTAATGCAGTTGAAGTACTCCTCTCAGTAGTTAATTCCAACAGTTTACAGTAACCTATTGCCAATGAAATCTGCAACCTTTATTATCTCATCAAAAACAGCAGCAATTTTGGTTTGGATTGAATAGTCAGTATTGTTAAGGGAGGATAAGGAACTGTGTTGGACCATTCTGTCAGGTTAAATGATAATAAGGGGTGGTGCCATCCATTCTTGGTCACTGCCCCTCACCTAATATCCATCTTGTGACTGTCACCACCCCAACTGCACCCCAAATCTAGGCTCCCTTCACTCCTTTATTCAGAATTGCAGCAAGGGCACACAGGTGATAAGGTTGAGGAACCAAATGCTGCCTTTATGGGATGAATAGGCTGTGCATCAAGGCCCTCCTCTCAGACTGCCAGGCAACAGAATTTTACTCCCATGGTAGGCCCGTGAAGATATCTACAGTCTGAGCCGCTATATTGATCTCCCCTTCTCCTGGGCGAGTTTCCCAAGGTCTTGCAATGGAAGTCCTTTGTTTTAACTTTTGTTGCTTAATTGTTTTTATTGTAATTTTTATTATGTTGTTAGCCGCCCTGAGTGGTGTACCCACCAGGAGGGCGAGATATAAATGTGCAGAAATAAATAAATAAATAAGTCATGCAAGACATCTCTCTCCTGTAGCACAGTTTATCTCAACGTTTGAACCAATAATCCAGTTCACAAAACAAAATGTCTGTTTATCTTTGCAGGCGCACCCCCCAAAGAAAGACTCAGACACCGGTATATGGATAAAGGCATCGGGCCACTTTTATTGAATAATGCCCTAGTCCCAATTATAACTTTCAATTGGTGTATTCATCCAATTGTAATTCTTTAAGGCAAGCAGGCCGCAGTAACACTGGTAAGGTTCCTCCCAAAATGCCAATGGCAATTGGCTACATGTAACTATTTGTATCAATTTGTTTGTTGACACAAACAAATTGTTGACCAGAGTCAAAAAACTATCTACTGACCCCACCCTATGACGTGTATCCGTTAAATCTCAAGGTGATGCAGGCTGTTAAGCTCCTGCCATCACCCCTTGCCTGGTTCGTCGTTGACCGGCCAAAGCTATTACCCCTGTACCTGTCTAAGTGTTGGCCAGTCAATTGCGAACCTGCCGGATACCTATGGGTCATAAATCTTTACCTTACCAGTGCTACCCGCCACACGGGGAGGCATCTATGATGACTCACCACCACCACCCCCAGACCGTCAGCTCGCTCACCAGGCCTGCTTGCAAATCTTCCAGAAAGAGGTTCATCCCTCTAGCCGACAGGTGGACCCCATCCCCTGCATAGAGATCATAATTTTGTAAACTTATCCTGGGGTGCCGGATGGCTGTCCCCAAACCCATGTCTGTCAAGAACCGGGCAACAGCCCTGTTCACCGAGCGGCGAGCGCGGTCAAGGGCACGGAGATCAATACCTCCCCTGTAATTATGTCACGGCACGATGTCCGACCATAGCAGCCGTGTGGATGGCCAAACATAATGCAAATAGGCTAGGTCACTGCAGATCGTGAATTTTAAGGAAAGGCCAGTGACCTGGGCAAAGTCATTGCCACCGAGGTGCAGTACAAGGACATCAGGCGGTTCAGCATCCCTGATGGAAAACAGGAATGGCAACAGTTCCCGCCATCTCATTCCGCGCTTACCGTAACAACGCATACGTGCGGTTGCACGTAGTCCAAGCTGGGGTCCCCACTCTGTCGCCGCAGCATACTGTGCTGCCCAGTGCATGTAACTGTGGCCCACCAGCCATACTGCCACCGGTGTGCGGGTACACACAGGGTCTGTAAAAGAAGAAAAGAGAAGAATGACTTAACTGGTACTCATACCTGAAGTGGGCGGACGTACAATGCAAAATGCATGGATCCCCATCTTCCCATACGGCGTATATCAGCCTCAGAGTACCCAAACGCAGCCACAGTTGATGCAGCGCCTATCCTAAATGAATGGGTGCCGTAACGAGCCCCGGGAAGGCCAACACTGGTTAGTGCCATACCGGTCACCTTCCAAAATTGGAATTTAGTAAGGGGAGACCCATCCTGGTGGCAGAAAAATGGGCCATGGTGCGCGCCATGCACTGCCAAAAACTCATGTAGGGCACCAACTGGACAGATGTCTTCAGTAGAACATCGTAGCAGTCTAACTCCACTGCCTACGCCGTGCTGATCAACTTTTGAGGACCGTATCCTCAACTGTGCCCACTCCTTAGTGACATAGACATCGTCGAGTTCCAGTGCCCTACGAGTTGCATCCGCCTTAGATAGTGGTACCAACTCACTGATGCGGAGCGCTCCAAAGAAGGCCACCGTGGTAGCCACATGAAAAAGAGCCACCTCATACCTATCATAACACAAGTTATGCCAGCCTCGTGCAAGGTGGGTCAGGACCTCTGGTGAAATTGGGTGACGAGTGTCCGGGCGGCGGCCACATTCCCGTGTCCACCCCTCCAAAACATGACGTATGCGGAAATCATTCATGCAGTCAGCGAAGACCCTCACTTTGGCCATAAATGCCAGTGCCGACAGCCTGGATGCTATAGTACGAGGAGCCAGACCCTGACTGTGAAGATAGACCATAAATTGTAAAACCTGTTCGACTGGTATGGGCCACACTTCAGGCAACTGTAGTTGCTGACAAAAGGTTCTAAATTGTACAAAAGCATGTTGATACGCCTTACGCGTGCGAGTTGCCAATGACATGCCGATTGCCCGGTTCACCTCTCATCGCCAAACGTCCAAATTTCGGCCAGGAGTGGCGAGGGGAATTCCTCTGCTTCCAGAGCCAAGGCATGGAACCGGGGGATCTGCAGGCGGGATAAAGCATCAGCAATATCATTATTAATGCCTGGTACATGTCTGGACTTAAACAGCACATTGAGGTGTCGGCTCCTTAACACAAATTGATGAACCAATGCCATAACCCTAGGTGATTTGGACGTCTGAGCGTTGACAATGTGTACCACTGCCGCATTGTCACACCAAAAATGGACCACTGAGTGAGCCCACTCCTCGCCCCATAGCATCAAAGCTCCCAGGATGGGAAGGAACTCGAGGAAGGTAAGATCGCGGAGGCGATCCATGCCAAGCCATGCTTGAGGCCATCGGCCATAAGCCCACCTCCCCTCAAAATAAATCCCATATCCCAGGGAGCCGGAGGCATCCGACTGTACTTGGAATCTAGGGCAGACCATAAGGTCTGATCTCCAGAAAGATACCCCGTTAAAATCCCGTAGGAATGTAAGCCAAACCAAAAGGTCCGCCCGTATGCCCCTGGTCAGTCGGACCCTGTGGTGTCGCTTTAACAGGCCAGCCATGGCGTCACACAGGCGCCGGGCAAATGCTCTGCCGGGTGTCACCACCCTGCAGGCAAAGTTAAGATGGCCATGAAGTATGTAGCTCACGAAGGGACACTTTACGTTTGGCCATCAATGCCAAAATCGTAGCGGGGATCCGGGTGACCTTATCCATGGGTAACCTGGATGCCTGTGAGACCGTGTCAATTTCAATTCCTAGAAAAGTGAGCTTAGTAGCTGGGCCCTCGGTCTTTTCGGGTGCTAAGGGGACACCCAGTTCCCGCATTAGTGTCTGAAATGTAGTGAGGAGACGCATGCACGTGTCCGAGCCCCGTTCACCCCCGAACAAAAAGTCATCGAGGTAATGGGCTACAGACCGAGACCCTGACCTGCAAACAAAGGCCCACTGAAGAAAAGTGCTAAAACGTTCGAATGCTGAACATGAAATAGAGCAGCCAAAAGGCATGGCCTTATCTACATAGAACTTCCCTTGGAATCTAAAACCCAACAGCTCAAAGTCATTGTACATTGTATCTCTGGGGATCTTATTTATTGTTACTATGTTATTGATTATATGGATTTGACTGTATTATTTTGTATTTATTTATCTTTTATTTTGCTGATTATTGCATTGTTATTGCTATTTGTTCTGATGTTGTAATGCTGTATTTTGTTTTAGTGTTTATTCGTATTCTGTATTGTTTAGCATTATTATTGTAAACCGCTTCGAGTTCCCTTTACGGGGAGTAAAGCGGTATAGAAATCTAAACAATAAAAATAAAATAATAAATAAGTCCCCTGGGTGCACTGGCAGTAATCGGAATGCCGATTTAATGTCACATTTTGCCAGGAGGGCACCGGGACCACATGAGCGTACCATCCGTAGGGCCTGGTCAAACGACGTGTATCTGACCGAACAAAGATCATCAGGAATCGCATCATTGACAGAAGAACCCGCAGGGTATGACAGGTGGTGGATTAAATGAAATTCACCTGGAGGGGAGACCTTCAAGTTAGGAAAAGGCGGTTCAGAGAAGGGGCCCGCTAACCTCATAGCCTCCACTTCTTTAGCAATGCTCAGTGCAGCCATCTCCTCATTGCCTTTCAAGGAAATTAAATTAGGGGCATCTTGGGGTCCTCGAACCCCCCTGAACGGAATACGAAAGCTCCACTGGAAACCCTCCAGTAGGTAGCTCGCATCCTCCCTTCTTGGATAAGCTGAGAGCCATCGCTCCAGCATATAAACATTAATTGGGGAGGGGGCCTTTTGAGTGGCTAGCTCCATCAGAGGAAGCCCTGACCGCCCCTTGTCCACCTCTACCTCTGCCCCATGACCCTCCAGCCCGCGGGCACGCGTAGGCGGCAGGGGGGCCAGCACAAGAGGGACACTCATGTCGGAAATGACACTGTCGCTTATTGCACACGCCGTTAGCTGAGAAGCTCCAACACAGCAAGTGGGCTGAAACCCCCTGCCCCGCCGGCTGGCGGGGAGCCTGTGTTGGAGCAGCTCACTGCACAGCATGGCCACAATGGTACCTATCCCCAGGCGCCGGGTGCGTGGGAGTCATGTACAAGAGCCACAATTTCTGGCAAGGCTCATCCCACCTCATCTCGGGGAGTAAGGCCACCCTCATTCTAAATTCCTCATCGTAAGCCAGCCACGACGAGCCAGGGAAATCGACCATCGCCCTATAAATATTGTCCAAGTATTGGATCATCGGAATGGCCAGATCGGGCCGGGCCCTCAGGTATACCGCCATATATATGAGATATGCCGGCAACCAGTTGGCCCAGGTGCACGGTGGCTTACGACGATAGAACAGCTCTTTGCCTCTGTCGTCCTGTCCCTCCCCCTCTTCCTTAGTGGGCTCATGGTTCAATAGAGAGAATATATCTACGTACTCCACCCGCCAAATCTTATCCCTCATGACCTGTGACAAATGATGATCCCAGGGGCAAAGAATAACCAGCCATCGGTAAAGCCATCGACGGCACATTCTGTATAGCGGGTATATGCAGCGGGACCTGGACAGCCCCTGCGAAGCTTGGCACGGCCCCAGGGGCGGACACCCCCGCCCTCAATGAGGGACCATTTTGGAACCAGGGGTTACTGGGATAATGTGATAACTGCTGCCCACCCGCATCAAGTTGACGCGGCCATGGCCACTGAACCCCCCCAGTGTAAGTGGACAGTGTTGGTGGTGCACAAAATTGAACCTGATATTCACTAGTCGCACCCCCGTGAGCCGCCCCCACCGGGGGTTCCGGCCCACGGTGAGCTTCAGAGCTGGCGACCGGAATCGAGCTCTGGGACCACCCCTGGCTGCTACCAGCCTGTACATCGGGACAGACGGGGAGCTACGAGGCACCAGCCGTTGCTGGCCAGACAGCCTCAAGCAGCTCAACCCGGTTCGTCGCCCGCTGAAGCATCCCGGCCGGCAAGTCGGCCGGGGTCGACGAAGGGGCCCCTGTTGAGGAAGCGGTAGCACCCCCCTCAGAAGGTGGCTGGGCAATGCCCAATGATGCTTCCAGCACTGCTATACGTGCGATCAAAGCATCCACTGCCTCAGAGCCCCCAGTGTAAGGTGGGCCGGGTGGGCCGGACGGCCCACCAGGCAGTTGGGGCAAAGGCCACCCAAAAGGTGAGCCAGGGCCAGAATAGGGCCATGTCCAGAACTCAGGCCCGTGGGGGGCCGGAGGAGCTATGGGGCGGACACCCGCACCAGGCCCCCCTGGGCCAACCTGTCCCAGGCCCTGCAAAGGCGCGCTCAGGGCCAAAGCCCCCGAGGGGCCAGCCTGGACCTGCCCAGCTATGAAGCTGGCACCCGGCTGCCAAGTGGTAGCCTGACCGGCCCCACTGGTACCAGTGGGCAAGGGTCTGTCACTGCTCTGCCGTGGGGGCGCAGCCCTGGTCCTCTGACCCGAAGGCTGGCCCCCATCCTATGAAGGGCCGGTAAAAGCCCTTCCCCTTGGCCGCGGCTTCAATGCAGGAGCCTTTCGCTTGGGAGCCATGGCTCCCTAAAATAATATGCGCCAAAGGATCCCTATCCAGGGATCGAACTCCTGCGGTAAAGTACCGCGGTAGCAAAGAGGCAAATCGAAAATGGAGGTCTTTTCTTTTCCCAGCCAGGAATCGAGCTAAAAGGAGAACGCGACGGAGAAAACTTCTCCTCTCCGTCGCAATTCTAAAATGGCAGGTCGGCTGCCTCGTGGCCACCCCTTTTATAGAGGGGTGGCCACGCCCCCTAACTCACCCGGATGTCTGAGTCCAGGTGGGGAGGGGCCCGCAAAGAGCGCAGCGGCCATTTTGGCGCCGCGCTTTCATTTGTGGAAGGAAAACCAATCCTGGTTCCGTCTCCTTTTTTATTATAGAAATGATGAATAGCAAAGCATAATCTCATGAACTATCCAAATGAAAAGTATAACTAAACTTAAACTAATAAACTCATAACACACTCTAAAAATAAAATTCCCCATTCCTGGGTTCGTAATCTAAATCTACTCTAACACACAATTTATACTGGAAAATAAGAAAACGCACCAATTCTAAGTATCTTCCTGGACTCATCTCTCCCAGAGTTAAAGTCCAGCCTTGCTGTAATTTCGGCTAAGTGTGACCCTGGCGAGATTTCTTCTATCTCCCAAAAGACAGCCTGCCTTGGCCCCATAGAATCAGAGGGTCAGTTGCTGATGTTTTCCCAACCTTATCTTGCTCCAACGAGTGCTTCACCTCCTTTGAAGAAGCACTCTTTAACCTAACAAAATCAGGGAGTTTTATACACAATTTCCCTCTTCCTCCCTCCTTGGGAATTTTTAGGTGGCCTTGGACTCCAAACAGTCCAATCTATCACTAAGTGGGTGAGTGGGCAGCAATACAAATGTGACTGACTGACTGACTGACTGGCTAATAAATAAATAAATAAATAAAACGAAGGCTCAGATAAAAAGCAGCTTCTACTGTTTCAGCTCTGTGCAAAACACAGCTTTCTCTGCTTTTTCTGCTCAACGCAGAAGAATAGATGCCTTTGAAATGTGGTGTTGGAGGAGAGTTTTGAGGGTACCTTGGACAGCGAGGAGAACAAATAGGTCAATCTTAGAAGAAATCAACACTGACTGCTCATTGGAAGGTCAAATAGTAAAGATGAGGCTAAAGTACTTTGGGCATCAAATGAGAAGGGAGGATTCACTTGAGAAGGCCGTGATGTTGGGAAAGGTGGAGGGCAAAAGAAGAAGGGGGAGGCCAAGGATGAGATGGATAGATGGTATTGTAGACACAATGGGCACAGAACTGGGAGGACTGAGGGGGATGGTGGAGGACAGAGGCGCCTGGAGAACGATGGTCCATAGGGTCGCAAAGGGTCGGAATCGACTGTGCGACTGAACAACAAAGTACCCAAAGATCCCTACAACAGAATAATTGATTGTCATTTAGCCAACTACAATGATTTCATCCATGGAAACCAGCAGGGACCAGATGTGAAAAACTGCAGATCACAGCAGATCACAATGTATCTTATCTGCTGTGTGGCTGCACATGAAGCAGTTATGGAGGTGTGGCCTCTTACAGACTATCCATTGGCAAGATTCAGGCTGCCCATCCCTCATCATTTGAGGATTTCCCTGTCCAATCTTGAGGTATGGCTTATTAAAAGGTTTGGATTATTAGAACATAAGCATGAATAGCTTAATTCAATTGGACAAAATTTCAATTTCAATTTTTTCAATTTCAATTTTAATTTATACCCCGCTTTTCTCGGCTGAGACCAATTCAAGGTGGCAACAACACATCAATGCAATACAATATAACATCAGTATAAAAATACTGTACAATAATTCAAGATACAATAGATCCAGAAAAAAAATTAACTTCCACCCCCCAGTATCATTTTAGTTAATCCTCTCTTTGTTGCTGTAATATCATTCCCAGCAGTATTTAGCCTGATTCCAAGTCTCATCCAAAGGCTGATTTACTTATTTTGTTTGCTTGCAAAGCACTAGAATAGAGATCAAAGTGTTGTTTGGACTGCAATCCCTCTGGTGTCCCAACATGCTTAACATTAGTGCTTTTCATTATGTCTCTGTATAAAAGAATGTCATAAATAAGAATGTCTGTATATAAAAGTGCCGACCAGTCCAGTGATAAACAAAAATGACAATATGCAAAGAGTCTCATGGGAAATGTGGGGGGGGGGGGGTGGTATTGAAATGTAAGCAACAACATAAAATTGCGTGTTTTGGGGACTGTGGAATCAGGAGAGAAGCTAGAATAGTGACTGTTTATCCCTTTTTAAGTGGGTAGTTTGTCACTAAAGCTGATACTCACAGAGCTGAGTTTCCTTTCACATTTACACTGAATTTATTTCTTCTTCAAGAGCAGTATCCATTCCAAATATTGGCTGTTATCATGGCAATAGTCTTCCTGTCCTTAACTCTTTGGAACAGTTCTTCTGAGGATATTCCACCCCAGTTTCTAAGTTTCTTCTGCCACGAGGTCTATGTCCAGGACCTCTTACCAAGGATTTTCTTTTGCATAATTTGTTGGAATATTCTATACTAAATATATACCCTTGAGAACCATCCCCTAACTTCCACATCTTTACAAATAAGAGTGTGCATGTCAGATATTTGGCTGCAAGAGTCTCCAGTAAACAGAAATTAAAATGAGGATCTCTGACAGTATTACTCCTTGTCACAGTGGTAATTTATTATCAGAAGATGAGACAGTAAAGCAGTTAAGGAGAAAATGGGAGCAGTATGAGCTCCTCTCAAAATATAACACTATTGATCATGTTAGCCATTCTTCAAAGTAAACTTTTACACTTTTTGTTTGTAAAGCTGAACTGAAGGCTTAGATAATGTCTTTCTCTTCTTCATTGTTATTGAGATCTGCCCAGAGAGAGTGTCAAGTAGTGGGGAATATACATCAAAACTTGAAAATTAATTTATTTGGAATTACCATTCCTAGAAACCCTCCTCCATCCCACTAAGGAATGGTACTTCACCAGGCAACCCTTTGCCAAGGCAAGAAATTTAAAAGATACAGCTGATTATTTAAATGTACACAAACATGTCTGCATGGAAGCAGATGCTAGTTCTGTTCACACTGATTAGAAATATACTGACAGATCAACTTCCCCCAAATTAATCCAAAAGGAGTTATTGTAAAAATCCAAAATGTCTCTCTTTGGGCCAATACAGTATGAGGAGATTGTCCTTTATGAATGTGAACATGAACCTGTTCTATTACTATAAACCTTAAAATGTCAGGCGAATATCATCAATTCATTGCTTTAGGGCTATGCTAGCGAGTCTTCCATACAACAAAGAGTGTGAATACAACATCATATAAGCCTCCTGTAGGAGTGACAGGTGGTTAAATTCTTCAAAGTATAAAGCTTTTTATTTCTTGGATTAACAAATTGTTTCAGCTGCAAGCACTGTGAAACCAAAAACACCACTTTGAAATGGCCACATATATAACACAGGATTCTAATCTTGTTATAAATTAAATCTGATTATATTGCCTCATCTGGAATGTTGCTAAGGGTAGGAAAGCAGCTGACAGTAGGCCCATTGAGTCAGTGAGGACTTGGCGAGTCAACTTTTTTGTAGGTTCCATAGATTTAAATAGGCTTACTCTAACTGAATTTAGCATGATTAGAGTAGCCCATTTGGTTTAATCTGGTGTGATCATGCTAAAGTTAGTACGTGGAACAACAGCATCAGGAAACTCACAAACTATAAATGGGAAACATAACCATCCACACTGTGTATATCAGCTTTGGCCCTGAACATGTTCAAGATAGAGTTGCTGGAGGTTCTGCTGGAAAGCATACCCATCAAGTGCGGCTCTGGAAAATATGAGAAATTACTGTGCATGTACCAAAAGCAAGAGGGAGAAGCCTCTTCAGGAGGTGTCTGTGGAGGAAGTCTAGGATGACACCCCAGAAAATCCCAAAGCAGGATGTTGGGCTGAAACCAAAATATCTTTTAGCCCTGCATCTGCAGGGATTGAGACTATGTATACAGGGAGAACCCATGGACAAGGGGCATGGTCAGGTTCTAAGTAAGGGGGCAATGTTGGCTCAGAGGTGATGGAGTATGAGGGAGCAATGCCCAGGAGGAGATCCTATTGCCCTGCCAAAGCAAACCTGAGAAGCCATGCCAAAACATCCCCAAAAGACTCAGAATCTTGGGTACCGCCTCAGCAGATTGTCCCTGTTGTCAATACCAATTTACCCTCCCCTGGGGCTGAGTAAAATTGGACCTCCTGATAAGCAGAACTGGAGATGCAAAGGGCAGAGAAAGTGAAGGTTAGATGGAGAGTCAATGGGAACTTTCCCTTGGCTCGGAGTTGAAGTTTGGCTGTTCTTGTTCCCAGTCAGATGTCCTAATTAAATGTATTGCAGCAAACTTGTCATCTCCATGTAATATTGAAGATGGAGAAGAGTTCCTGAACCCCACCAGAGTCAAAACTAGGAAACCAGAGTCAAAACTAGGGCGGGACAACTACAACTTTCTCATACTATGGCAAAATTTAGAGGGTACACAAATTTACTATGGTAATTTGTGGAAGAAAACTCCAGATAAAATTTCAGAATAGGGTGTTCATTTAAAGCTACGGCAATGGTCATAAGGGAACAGCAAAGAGCAGTGGCTAAGAAGTCCAAAGCAGAACAGAGTAGAAGGCTTTTTAAATAGCCATTCCTCTTCATACACACAGTTATCTTTGTGATTAAACTGAGAAACTGTGGAATTGGAAACCTGGAATCCGTCTATGCAAATTAGGCTTGCCTACGTATGTGTGCCTGCGAGTTTGAATGATCAATGTGTAGCTGATGAGAAGGTTGGAGTATGTAAAGAATTCAGCTCCAATAGAAAAGACAACACAATTCAGTCAGCCACTTTGCCTAAAAATGTTCCTGATTTGGGTGATTTCTAGGTGGCTAAACATGCTGTGACCTGGGAAAATTCCCAATCAGGCTCTTTTCCCACACTCTGAATCCTTAGACTATGTTTTCTAGGGAAAGAATACAAAATCACAGAGCTATAGGTTTTTGGCTTCCACACCAACACAAGTAAAGGTAAAGGTCGCTCTTGCTCAAAAGCCAGTCATATCCAACTCTAGGGGGTGGTGCTCAACTATGTTAACAGCCAAAGAGCCAAAGCTGTCTGCACCTGCAGATGTTTCTGTGGTCATGTGGCAAGCATGACTAGACATTGGAGCACACGGAATGCTGTTTACCTTCCCACCAAAGCAGTACCTATTTATCTACTTGCAATTTCTTGCTTTCAAACTGCTAGGTTGGCAGGAGCTGGAACAGAGATGGGAATTCCCTCTATCGTGCAGTACTCAGGTCTTGAACTGCTGACCTGCCAACTTTCCAGTCATCAAGTTTGGCATCTTAAACATTAAGCCACTGCAGTCCTTAGACCATCACTGCAAGGTAGTAATTGACAAAACACTCATAAACTGAATGACTTACCATGACCAAGTCAAGGACTGGGGAAACTACCACAGAAAACCTACATGCAACAAAGGTTGAAGTTATAAAGTGTTATTAATTTTATTTTAAAATAGTGCTAAGAGTATGAAAAGATTCTAAGAAAATATAGTTGCAGGTGCAGATTCAAAATCTTTTAAAATGGTGAGAAGTGAAGCCAATCCTTTGTATAAAAGAAAAGCAGTGGTAAGCAAATAGCAAGCTAATCCCCATAACAGAACAATAGGTTAACGAATCCTATTCTATTTACATAGTAACATTTTCCCAGAGGTCAGGGAAAATCCTGTTTTATTTTTCAGGTGAACCTTTATGGAAGGTTAAGTCTTACTTCCAGTCCTCCCCTTCTAGGATCTGACAGAGAGAAAACAGAGCTTTGGAATTTACAGATAAAAACAAACTAGGGATTTTTCTGAGTAGCTTTGAGTCTCTCTCTCTCTCCTCCCCTCTCTCTCCAACAGTGGCACCTTTTCTCTTGATAAAGAGAGAAGTCCTTGAAAACATTATTTCCATTTTATTTATTTTTTTGCTCAGTTATTGACTCAATTATTCTTCTTTTCTGTCGAGATCAAACTTTGGATTGCCAAAATGAAGCCACATTCTTGGCTTGGTCGTTGGCCAAAATTAAGTCTTCATCGCTGCATGGTTCTGGTAGTAGTTAGCAGACCAGTAAATGAGCTGGGGTCTGCATCCCTCCACATTCACAGATAATGTTGTTATCATTGACTCAGGTGATTCTAGCAGTAATTTCAAATACAAAAATGAAATAAAATCAAAACTTGTTGGATTGGGGCCGTGAAGCGGCCCTTGAGGTCCCGGAGGAGACTGGTCAAGTAACGACGCGAGGCAAGATGGAGCGAAGACCAGTGGTTTATTGAGGGAAAATCATCAGTATATATTATGTTCAAGGCTGCGTATGGTAGAATCGTCATCTGACAGAAAATCACATCACCCATTTACCCGGGTTAATTGAGAACCTCTCTTGGGGAAGTTAATTAACTAAGGCAAATACTGACAGGGGAAAACCATTGTTCCTGGCTAGCTCAAGAGCAAACATGGCCACTATTTGCACTAAAGCTTGGGCTCTTCTGTGAGTCAGTAATTGCCTAATCGCTAACAGGAGTTAGCGATCTCGCTTCCCTCAGCAGAACTGTCGGTCAGGTCAGATGTGGGTGAATCAACCCTATGATTATTAATCCGCTCCCCAATTTCCATACTGGCAAGGGCCAGTGGCCAGGAGTTTTCTCGACTGGTTTAACCTCTGCCAGAGGCCGTGTGTGCCAATTGTGCTCGCGGAATCCGCAAACACTGGGGAGAGGAAAGAATGTGTGGGCCTGATTGCCCCATCCTAAACATCATTCTCTAACTGTCCACTTCAATGAAACACCACCTACAGATACAGTCCAAGACTTTACTACAAATCACAACTGACCACATGGTGAAAAGCCAAGAAATTTTGAGCAAAAAGACCCTTTGGGAGTAAAAAGCACTAGATGGATTCAATTGAGACTTTGGGTCATGTGGCCAATAAAAAATAAACCAAATTCACCCATTTTATAAGTAAATCTCATGGGATTTGATGTAGTTGGGCACTTACTCTGCTTCCCAGCAGCTAATAGTAATTTGAGCTGCTTCAACACAAGCTTAAGCACAAAAATAATACTGGTTATTTTAATATTCCACATCTGGAACTACTGTTATTCATTCAGCTTGCTGGCTGTCATTCAGGAGGCTGCATACTATGGTTTAATTTCTCTTTGTTTTCCTCATTACCTTTCTACATAACTAGTATCCATCTTCACTTGAAAAATATAATCCAAAAGAACAATGCTCTTTGGAACCAAATTTAGTAAGCATAATGTCTTACCTCATCCTTAGCCTTACTTTCCTAAATAATACTGTCTTTGCACACACCACATGTTGACCACCACAACTGTTGAAGGGGTGATTTATTTATGAGGGTTGTTGTAAAGCCTTTTTGGTGATCTAATCCTCAGCATTTGGTAAAACATATATGCAGGGAACTAGAGAGAATAGTCCTTGCATCAGCAGATTGTGACCATTTTATGTGAAATATGATAGCTTGGAGAATGTTTTTTTATTTACATTTCCTTGTGAAGTAGGTAATAAACCAGAAGCTAAATGAAATCTAACATCTTGTCCATTTTTATCTCTCCATTATCTTTTATACATTTCAGAAAGGCACAGCATGGTAAGATTTACTTGATTAATTTGTCAAACAGAGGCAGTGGTTAGTTAGCAATCTGTAATGTATTGGTAATGCTAATGCTTGTGAGCCAATTTTCTAGGAAATAATGCTTTTATGTGGGATTCTTTTTTTAAAAAAAATGTTCTGGATACTGGCAAGAGCAATTGTTAAAAGGCTGAAGGCGGAGTGGTTCAAAATAATTTTCTAACTACACTGATGATTTCAGAGGAGTTGCATTTTGATGGAATTGAAGCCTGTGTCTGTATTTAAAACATCAATGTTTGGATAATGCCACTGTAATAGCTGTACCCAAGAAAATTATGAATTTTGGTTCTGCAATGTTCTTTATACCTGAACATCATGCTGCGGTCTTCAGAGGTGGTGCTGATTAGGGGTTCGGGAACATAAAAGGCTGAGTTTTATTTCCAGAGGGGAAAGCATTAATTGAAAAATCAAGGGGAAATGTGGAGAAAGTGAGTAGTAACTTTAGGACAAAAGGGGGAAAGGGAATGATGTGTTGCAATCAGTAGAAATGTTATTGATTGTCTGTAGAAAAAGAAAGTGGACACACTACCATATCTTAATTATTTTCTATGCTCAGAATATACTTAACATGACATGTTAAAACTTAGATCTCGAACACCATCTAAATATCGGTAAGAATCCTTGTGCAAAATGCCACACATGTAAAACAAATTGCACAGTAGCAGGAGCAGTAGCAGAAACGAGGAGGAGGAGGAGGACTCACTACTGACAGATGTTTTTCAATTGTATTTTCCTGAGAAACTTTTTTTTTCAAATGGTTCAAGACTAACTTTATGGTTATGAATCTATTAATGATATTTGGTAAGATATTAGTAATGTGCATGTTATATTGATTTCATGCAACAAGCAGCTCTAGTTGCTGCTGCCTTTCTGGTGCTGCAAATACAATTTACGGCATTGCCAAGCCATATGATATCATTGAGTGGTGGTGTAAAGCTTTATGAGTCACCAAGCTATTAAACAAAAATATGCTGGCTCTGTGAATTAGTAAAGTGGAAAAATTTCTCATTTTAGTGAAACCATTTTGGTTTCTCTTAATCTTTGTTTGGTTCCCCCATTCAGCTCCCCTGAGAGGTCTCTTCGCTTTAGGCAGCCACTTATCACCACCACCACGATCTCCAAATAAATTTTCAACTACTCCGAGCAGTAACTAAAGGTCCTAAGAATACAAGGGGCTAAAACAGTATTCCCAAACCTGATGGGTCCCCAGTTTGACGTGTGATCAGAGGGGTTATTGTCAATCATACTTTGAGTGTGTTGGGTTGGTGAAGACGAGGCTATGGATTGCAGCAGGTGAAGTTAATTAATGTGCTTCAGTTTCTACAATTCTCTTTTGACATGAACCATAAATCTGCTGCTTCTATTAATGTGCACATTTCTGTAGTAAGAATGCTTCCTAAGCATCTCCATAAAACCTGGATTAATGTTTCTCCTATAAACCTTTACCATTTCATTAAGATGGAGAAAAATTAAAGCTGAGGATGTCAGTGTATTAGATTTAGAATCCTGGTGAAAGCTTCTGTGTTGAAAGGAAACCTTGTGGACAGATGCTTATTAAAGATTTGTGCCTGTATCTCAAGCTATTCTTTTCTTATTATCCCAAGAACAAGTGAGAAAACAAAAATGCATGAAGTCTATGCTTTCATCTCACCTATCCTCTCAGTTGAAACAATAACACACCTCTATTTGCAGAGAAATAGGAAACAGTTTTGTCACTTTCATTTCACAAATGAAAATGCCAAGTACATTTAAATGTTAGAGTGCAGCAGAGTGCATGTAAAGTTTTTATAATGTGCAATGTATAATATATCTCAGATGTTACTTGGAGCAGTCACTTGCAGCTACACTGGAACTTCTTCACATCAGTCTCTAGAGAACAACTTATTCACATCAGTCCCTCAGTATCCTGTTGTGTTTCTGCTGAAAACATGTAGATGGGAATAATTTCCAGCATTTATGTGTCAGCATTATAAAGCTAAAAACTCATACAGGAGCTCCAGGGACCATCACAGGCTCAGAGAATGCTTATAAGTCTGAGGATTATAAAGGACCCAGACATGTTCTCCTGGAATACACAATTTAATGTTAAAGTGATATGATATTTTGAATAATTATTCAATGGAACTCATGCTCTTATTGCTAGAACTTCATAGATGGAAGTTGGGTTCAAATATGAAGCTTTAGAAGATAATTGTATTTATTTATTTTACTTCTATACTTCACCCCTAACAGAAGCCCCTCTGGGCAGTTAACCTAATTAAAAACACATGAGAAAATACAATCATAAGTCAATAGGTAATAATATAATCAAAACAAACAATTTGCTCCAAACAATGCCTCACTAAACAGTTCAGCCTTCACTAATCTCCAAAATATTTTGCAGGAAGGAGCCTAGTGTATGTATGATGGAAGGGCCCACATAATGGTGGGCCCACTACCAAGAACACCTGATTCCTTGTAATAGCCTTTCAATCCTCCTTCAAAGATAGTGATCTGAAGCCCTAATGTCTGGAAGGACTGGATGTCCTGGGCTATATTATTCAAAAGAAATGCTCCATCAGCAGGGCCGGATTTAAGCATAGGCTACCTAGGCTGCAGCCTATGGGCCCACACCACAAAGGGGGCCTGCACTACGTGATTCTACATCAATTTTTAAAATCAGTTTTTTTGTTTTAGTAAATAAATAGTATAAACGTTTGGTGATCAAAGTCATCATTTATCTTTTGCATTTGATTTAACTTAATGTGGTGATTGGGTGTTTGACCAGCCCGACAAAAATAACACCTCTTACTGTCTGCCAGCCGGAAGTTTCGTGAAGCGCAATGAGCGCATACTGTTTCATATTAAGACATTTTCAACACAGCAAAGTAAAGTTGTAGTAAGTGGGTTTTTTATTTTTTTTATTTTTCCGTTTAATCTAGTATTATTAACTTAATGATGTTCAGTTCGTTTCATTTTTATCATCTCATGAATTCATCTAATTCTAAATACTGTATAGGTATGTCGTACGTAAAGTTTCTATAATTTGATAATAAACTTTAAACATTTTTTTCCAGTTTTTAATTGGATAATTGCTGAAAATGCGGTTTTTGTAGGTTAATTTTAAAAAATACTTTCCCCAGTAGGGTCCGCGCCACAGGTTCAGCCTAGGGGCCCACAGATCCTAAATATGGCACTGTCTGTCAGGTACTGAGATTCCAAGTCATGAGTAGCCTTATATGTTAACATTAATACTTTAAATCAGATAAAGAAGCCTGCAAGTAGGCCAGGATTGGAAAGATATGAAAAAACTTTTTTTAAAAAAAAATCCAACTCTCAAACAATAACCCAGCCACCTTATTCTTCACCTGCATGAATATTTTCTATCAGTTATGGAGAAATGAGTTTATCTAAAACAGTTGAAGTATTAAAAATAGGTCAGAGCCTCTGATAATAATAATTTCGTGTCAGAAATTATTCTGGTTGGAAAGGATTTTTGCTGGAGAAACTCCACATAGGGAACACCCAAATGAGGCTCCTTTCACATCCCCAAGAGCTGGGACGGAGACAGGCGATCAATCCATCAATCAATCCATCATGCTGTACTTGTGTCATGAATTGCTGACTTGCAGGGCCTTCCAGCTAACAAGGCGAGCGTCTGAACCATTGAGCCACCGCAGCCCCTTTATAGAGCCTCTGATGACTGAACATTGTGCCAAGAGCCCTACAGAACTCTGTACTCAGAAGCCCACATTCACCACAGTTGGAATTTATCCCAATAAATGGTTAAATCCACAATGAACCCAGACAACCATTTCTAATCTGGCCAAAATCCATGTGATGGTAAAACTTGGCACTCCAGGTATTCTTGAACCTCAATTCCCAGAAGGCCTGATCAGCAGGAGTGCTGACTTGGGTTTCTGGTAGTTGCAGTCAAATAATTATTCTTATTATTATTATTTACAAGGCACAGCAAACAAGATAACAATGCTGGTTTTTGTATCATAAATCACTAGTCAAACACTTCCCAAGCGTCTAGTACTATGTGATGTATCCGCGAATTATGCGGACAGATCCCAGTAGGGTGGCCTTCTGCAGCTAACTGATGGTGATTTTGTCAACTCCAATTGTTTCTAAATGTTTGCCTAAATCTTTAGGCACACATTTAGAAACAATTGGAGTTGACAAAATCACCATCAGTCAGCTGCAGATCGTCACCCCACAAGGTGTTCTGCCTTGTCGTGTGTGCTGCCATGGTATGCCACCTTGTCGTGGTGGTGGGGAGGCTTAACTGTTCCAGTGATGTTGAGGGCTGTGCTGGTGGTAGTGCCAGAGAGGTCTCAACTGAGGAAAAGGACTAAGTGCACCCAACAACCCATGAATCATGGAGAAACATAACCAGAAGAAGTCTATACTGGCTCGGTCATTGCCCGGGTTAACAAGGACCACGATGGGTGTTGATGAACCTGGACATCTATCGATAAATGGGTTACAGGTCACGTGTCTCACTGCTGAGCAACCAGGGCACGGGCTTGCAAAATCACTGGAAGCTGAACAACCTCAGAAGTGGCAGAAATATAATTTGACAGAGAATCAGATTATTATTGTTGTTGTTGTTGTTGTTGTTGTTGTTGTTGTTGTTGCACTTATACCCTGCCTCTCTAGAGAGAATGAATCCCTACATGAGATGGCTAACAACATAAAATCCCCCAACAACAAAAAATCTCCCATATAAGAACACCTGGAGTGCCAAGGTTCACCATCACTGTATGAAATATACATCTTTTCAATGTGGCAATAATTTCAGACAATATTAGCTTGTCTAATTCTACAAGATCTATTTAGCTTTGTTGCGTCTGTGTTCCATAAACATAAAAATACTTTTCGCTTTTGGAAAGAGAGAGAGAGAGAAGGTGGTGGGGATGTTCTGTAGTTTCTGTTTCCCTTCCCTGCCAGCCACATGGTCATGGGGAAGCTTCGTTTTTACTGCTGCTGAGTCTACTCTAGGTGAACGATATATTTCATATATGCAGGGGCAAATCAGTAGGGGGTTAGAGGGGGGCAAACCAGTGGGGGAGAGAGAGTGGGGGGCAAATCAGGGGGGGAGAGAGAGGGGGCAAATCAGTGGGGGGATAAAGGGGGCAAATCAGTGGGGGGAGAGGGACAGGGAGGGGCAAATCAGTGGGGGAGAGAGAGTGGGGGGCAAATCAGTGGGGGGGAGCAAATCAGTGGGAGAGAGAGGGGGCAAATCAGTGGGAGAGAGGGGGCAAATCAGTGGGGGGAAAAGAGAGAGAGGGGGCAAATCAGTGGGGGGAGAGAGATGGATGAATCAGTGGGGGGAGGGGGGCAAATCAGTGTGTGGGAGGAGAGAGAGGGGGGGCAAATCAGTGAGGGAGAGGGGGCAAATCAGTGGGAGAGAGAGAGAGAGTAACCCTAGGGGGCTGGTTTACTATTCTGCACTTTCTTTGCTTCCCAGGAAAAATAATAATTAAAAATGAGAAAGGTAAAGGTTTACCTTGCTCGAAAGCCAGTCGTATCCGACTCTAGGGTTCAGTGCTCATCTCTATTTCAAAGCCAAAGAGCCAGCGTTGTCTGAGTCTGCAGATGTTTCTGTGGTCATGTGGCAGTCATGACTAGACACCAGAGCACACGGAATGCTGTTACCTTCCCACCAAAGTGGTCCCTATTTATCTACTTGCAATTTCTTGCTTTCGAACTGCTATGATGGCAGGAACTGGAACAAAGACGGGAGCTCATTCTGTTCTGCAGTACGCGGGAATCGAACTGCTGACCTTCTGCCTCCCAATCAGCATCTTAGTCACTTAAGCCACTGAGTAAACAAGAAAGAAAGCAAAACAAAAGTCCCCCAAGAAGATGGGGAAAGAGTTCTTTGGCCCACACAGCTCTGTGCCCATTCCATCTACAACACCATCTAGCCATCTTATTTTTGGCCATCCCCTTCTTTTGTCCTCCACCTTTCCCAGCATCAAGGCTTTCTCAAGTGAATCCTATCTTCTCATTTGATGTCCAAATTACTTTAGCGTCATCTTTACTATTTGTCCTTTAATGAGCAGTCATGGTTGATTTCTTCTAGGATTGACCTATTTCTTTTTTTTTTATTTTTTTTATTGAATTTTTCAAAGACATACAAAAAAGAAAAGAAAACAATGACTAACAATACAATACATAAACAAATCCATAGTATCATCTTAACAAACATTACTAAATGTTAGCACATAACAATATCTAGACTCATTAATTACTATATAACCACAAAATATTAAGAAAAAAAAAACACCATTGTTTCAAAATCCAAAATAATAAGAACTTTCTGTGCTAACATTAATCTTTAGATGAATAATAAACACCCTGTGAATATATACAATGCCCGGAGAGTTTATTTGCTACTCAACTCCAAAAACTTCTTTGTGATGGTACTGGTCCTGAACTATCATTTGCCGTACAAGAATGGTCCACAAATGGTTTCCATATATTCCAAAATCTATTCTCTTTTAAGTTATCCCTTTTCACTTTAATCTCCCATGTCAGTTTATCATTCAATGCTAAACTCCACATTTCTTTATACCACTCTCCAATCTGTATTTCTATGTCATTTTTCCAGTTTCTAGCTATACATTGTCTGCCCGTTGTCAATACAATTTCCAATAATTCCTTTTCATCTTTGTTTAAACCCAAACCTTCCACATTCGTTAAAAGAATGATACTTGACACCAGCTTAACACTTCTACCCATTATTACACCAAACTCAGCTTCTATTCTCCCCCAGAAATCCCTTATTTTTTTACAACTCCACCACATATGTTCATATGTTCCATCAAATTCTCTACATCTCCAACATAACTTATCTCTTTTATTATCCATCTGGTTAAGTCTTAATGGCGTCAAGTACCATTGCCACAACATTTTAAAATTATGTTCTTTAATTCTCACAGACATTGTTCTCATAATCCTCTTTTTCCATTTGTTTTTCCACTCCAACTCCCCAATTGTTATATTCAAACTTTGTTCCCACTTCCGTCTCAAATCCTCATGTGGGTCTACCCCTCTATTCAGTATATTGTAAAGCTTACTCACAAGACCTTTTATACTATTTTCCCCTTTTCTAATTCTCCATACCAACTCCTCAAATTCTGTATGTATTCTATCTAGCCCTACTTCTTTTCCATATTTTTTGTTCCAATTTTCCACCTTCAACCTCTGAAACCAATTCAAATTTAATATCTCGAATATTTTTTTCCGCTCAACAAGAGACTCACATATTTTTAACCAATCCTTCAATAAGAGCATCCCTTTTTTATCCAATATTTCCATTTTTTCCTTATCTAACTTTATTGGGAAACACATCATATCAGTCAGTTCTAAAACTGGAGAGAGATTTGGGACCATATCCTTTTTTACCTTCTTCTACACCTCCACGAGACCTCTCATCATAGTATTATTTGGTCTTCTCACTTTATCCTTTGTTGTTGTTCAGTCGCACAGTCGATTCCGACCCTTTGCGACCCTATAGACCATTTTTCTCCAGGCGCCTCTGTCCTCCACCATCCCCCTCAGCACTCCCAGTTCTGTACCCATTGTGTCTACAATCCCATCTAGCCATCTCATCTTTGGCCTCCCCCTTCTTCTTTTGCCCTCCACCTTTCCCAACATCAAGGCCTTCTCAAGCGAATCCTCCCTTCTCATTTGATGTCCAAAGTACTTCAGCTTCGTCTTTACTATTAGACCTTCCAATGAGCAGTCAGGGTTGATTTCTTCTAAGATTGACCTATTTGTTCTCCTCGCTGTCCAGGGTACCCTCAAAACTCTCCTCCAACACCACATTTCAAAGGCATCTATTCTTCTGCGCTCAGCCTTCCTAATGGTCCAGCTCTCACACCCATACATTACCACTGGGAATACCATTGCTTTGACTATTCTAATTTTTGTTTGCAATGTGATATCTCTGCTTTTCACTATGTTCCCCAGGTTTCTCATGGCTTGTCTCCCAAGAATCAGTCGCCTTTTTATTTCATGGCTGCAATCCCCATCTGCAGTGATCTTTGATCCAAGGAATGTAAAATCTGTCACTGCTTCTACTTCTTCCCCATCTATTTTCCAGGAACTGATGGGGCCTGTTGCCATTATCTTGGTTTTCTTGATATTGAGTCTCAGGCCAGCTTTTTCACTCTCCTCCTTCAATCCAATCAAGAGGCTCCTTAGATCTTCCTCACTTTCTGCCATTAGGGTGGTATCGTCTGCATATCTCAGATTGTTGATGTTTCTCCCAGCAATTTTAATCCCATATTGTGATTCCTCCATCCCTGCATTGCGCATTATGTGCTCTGTGTATAGATTGAATAAACAGGGTGATAAAATGCAGCCTTGTCTTACTCCTTTTCCTATTCCAAACCACTCTGTCATTCCGTGTTCTGTCCTAACTGTTGCTTCTTGGTTCATGTACAGATTTCTCAGGAGACATGTGAGGTGCTCTGGTATTCCCATCTCTTTAATTACTTGCCACATCTTGTTGTGGTCCACACAGTCAAATGCCTTAGTGTAGTCGATAAAACAAAAGTAAACTTGTTTCTGGTATTCCTTTGTTTTCTCCATGATCCAGCGTATGTTGGCAATATGGTCTCTAGTCCCCCTACCTCTTCTGAAACCGGCCTGCACCTCTGGTAGTTCTCTCTCCACATGTTGCTGAAGTCTATCCTGTATTATCTTGAGCATCACCTTGCTGGCGTGTGGGATGAGTGCAATTGTTCGATAATTTGAGCATTCTTTGGCATTGCCCTTTTTTGGGATTGGGACGTATACTGATCTTTTCCAATCCTGTGGCCACTGTTTTGTTTTCCAAATTTGCTGGCATATTGAATGTAGTAATTTGACACCATCATCTTTTAGAGCTTTGAAAAATTCCACTGGGATACCATCATCTCCACTAGCTTTGTTGTTTGCAGTGCTCTTTAGGGCCTTTATAACTTCGCTCTCCAGAATGTCTGGCTCAAGTTCAATTTTTTCATCATTGTGGTTATCAGGGGTGTTGAGGTCCTTTTTGTAGAGTTCCTCTGTGTACTCTTTCCATCTTTTCTTAATCTCTTCTGCATCAGCTAGCTCTTTTCCGTCTTTGTCCCTTATCATGGTCATTTTTGCTTTAAATGTTCCCTTTATTTCCCCAATTTTTCTGAAGAGTTCTCTAGTCCTGCCTCTTTTGTTGTTTTCCTCCATTTCTTTGCACTGTTCTTTTAGATAGTTTTCCTTATCTCTCCTTGCTTTTCTTTGAAATTCTGTGTTCAAATAATTGTACTTTTTCTTTTCTCTTTTGACTTTTGCATTCCTTCTTTCCTCTGCTATTTTAAGAGCCTCATCAGACAACCATTTTGCTTTCTTATGCTTCTTTTCTTTTGGTATGGTTTTCTTTGCTGCTTCCTGCATGATGTCCCTTATCTCTGTCCATAATTCTTCCGGCACTCTGTCTATTGAGTCTAGGCCATTATATCTGTTCATCACCTCCACCGTGTATTCTTTAGGGATACTTTCTAGGTGATATCTGTCTGGTCTCCTTGTTTTCCCTATTTTCTTTAGTCTTAACCTGAATTTTGCGATCAGTAGGTTGTGATCTGAGCCACAGTCTGCTCCGGGTCTTGTTTTTGCTGACTGTATGGAGGTTCTCCATCTTTGGCTGCAGAGTATGTAGTCAATCTGGTTTCGGTGTTGGCCATCTGGTGATGTCCATGTGTAAAGTCGCCTCTTGTGTTGCTGGAAGAGAGTGTTTGCTATGATCAGTGCGTTCTCTTGGCAGAACTCTATCAATCTTTGCCCTGCTTCATTCTGTGTTCCAAGACCAAATTTGCCTGTTATTCCCTCCACTTTTTGATTTCCTACTTTGGCATTCCAGTCTCCTAATATAATTTGGACATCATTTCTTGGTGTCTGTTCTATGAGGTGTTCTAGGTCCTCATAGAACTGGTCCATTGTGGCTTCATCTGCACCAGTGGTTGGTGCGTATATTTGAATCACAGTGACATTGAAGGGTTTGCCTTGAATTCTGACTGACATCATTCTGTCATTTTTGAGATTGTATCCCATTACTGCTTTTCTCACTCTTTTATTGACAATTATGGCTACTCCATTTCTTCTAAGGTTTTCTTGTCCACAATAGTAGATATGATGGTTTCCAGAGCTGAATTCACCCATCCCTGTCCATTTTAGCTCACTGATGCCCAAGATGTCAATGCTTATTCTTTCCATCTCATTTTTTACCACTTCCAGTTTACCTTGGTTCATTGATCTCACATTCCATGTCCCTATGCAGTATTGTTCCTTACAACATTGCATTTCTCCCCCCCCTTTCCTGTCCCTCCCCTTCCTCCACTCTGTGGTGCTAAGCATCCTGTATCACCTAGCCTGCCCCTTTGTTTTGCCTTTTGTTTTGGTCAATAGGGTTCTCTTGGCAAGGTTTATGGCGTGGTTGCCGGTGTCTGCGCCATTTTTCTCTCCTCATACATTTTATCACAGTTTTTTAAAAGTTTAAAAACATTTAAGACAACATATTATCATGCATATTATCACACTTTAAAACACAGTCTCTATGTCAGTTGCTATATTAAGTCGGCATAAAGTCTTTAGGTGAGTTATTATATTAAGTCATCAAAATTTTTCATATCAGCTACTTATCCTTTGCATGGGTCTCTGAGTCTCGCCCCCTGGTTTTCCTCCTCTGCCTTCTTCTGTCAATTGGCGCTCGGTTGTTGCTCCTGGGCTCGGAAGGGCTCTCGGTGGGACGAATGGCTGGCCTCCTCCTCCCCCCGCCCGGCTGATCTTCCTCCTCTTCCCTGGCCCGGCTGGAGATGGTGGCTCCCGGGCTTGGAAGGGCTCTCGGTGGGGCGAATGGCTGGCCTTCTCCTCCCCCCGCCCGGCTGATCTTCCTCCTCTTCCCTGGCCCGACTGGAGATGGTGGCTCCCGGGCTTGGAAGGGCTCTCGGTGGGGCGAATGGCTGGCCTCCTTCTCCCCCCGCCCGGCTGATCTTCCTCCTCTTCCCTGGCCCGGCTGGAGATGGTGGCTCCCGGGCTTGGAAGGGCTCTCGGTGGGGCGAATGGCTGGCCTCCTCCTCCCCCCGCCCGGCTGATCTTCCTCCTCTTCCCTGGCCCGGCTGGAGATGGTGGCTCCCGGGCTTGGAAGGGCTCTCGGTGGGGCGAATGGCTGGCCTCCTCCTCCCCCCGCCCGGCTGATCTTCCTCCTCTTCCCTGGCCCGACTGGAGATGGTGGCTCCCGGGCTTGGAAGGGCTCTCGGTGGGGCGAATGGCTGGCCTCCTCCTCCCCCCGCCCGGCTGATCTTCCTCCTCTTCCCTGGCCCGGCTGGAGATGGTGGCTCCCGGGCTTGGAAGGGCTCTCGGTGGGGCGAATGGCTGGCCTCCTCCTCCCCCCGCCCGGCTGATCTTCCTCCTCTTCCCTGGCCCGACTGGAGATGGTGGCTCCCGGGCTTGGAAGGGCTCTCGGTGGGGCGAATGGCTGGCCTCCTCCTCCCCCCGCCCGGCTGATCTTCCTCCTCTTCCCTGGCCCGACTGGAGATGGTGGCTCCCGGGCTTGGAAGGGCTCTCGGTGGGGCGAATGGCTGGCCTCCTTCTCCCCCCGCCCGGCTGATCTTTATCCTTTATTCCTAGAAAAATCAAATTTCCAATATTTCTATATTCTTTCATCTCCAATTGCTCCCAAATTGTTTTTTCTCTTGCCAAAATCTTCACAACATTCTTAACTTGAAAAGCCCGGTAATATGCTAGCAAGTTTGGCAATCCCAAACCCCCTTTTTTTTGAGACAAATACCATAACTTCTTTGGAAGCCTAGATTTTTTACCTCCATTACAAAAACCATTGAACATCTTTTGAAACTCATTAATTTCTTTCTCTTTCAAATGGATCGCTAGTGTATCAAATAAAAAGTTAAGCTTTGGCAACAATATCATTTTACACATAGCAATCCTTCCGAACCATGACAGCTTTAACTTCTGAAGCTCTTGTATTTTGTTCTTAAGTTCTACTTTCAAGCTGTCATAGTTCAATCGTTTAAGTTCTGGATTGACCTATTTCTAACACCACATTTCAAAGGCATCTATTTTTCTGCGCTCAGCTTTCCTAATGGTCCAGCTGTCAAGTATCCTGTATTTCCCGGGAAATTTCCCTTCTGTCAAGTATTCTGTATTTGCCGGGAAATTACCCTTCTGTCAAGTATCCTGTGTTTGCCGGGAAATTTCCCTTCTGTCAAGTATCCTGTATTTGCCAGGAAATTTCCCTTCTGTCAAGTATCCTGTATTTGCCGGGAAATTTCCCTTCTGTCAAGTATCCTGTATTTGCCGGGAAATTTCCCTTCTGTCAAGTATCCTGTATTTGCCAGGAAATTTCCCTTCTGTCAATTATCCTGTATTTGCCGGGAAATTTCCCTTATTTCCGAATCCAAAACTTGACATGTAGGAATGTCTATTCAATTTGCACATCCTGTTAGTATAAGGGCCTAGGATCTAAAATCTAGCAACTCACCACTATGGAGATATTGTCATTGTTTTACCTAATATCTTTCAGTGTTTAAAAGAAGAGCTTTCTGTAGCTACAAATTATTGTAGCACCAAGGGATTATAATAACTAGATTCTGATACAATGAATCTTTTTATAGGCAGAATATTATAATTAACAAAAGAGTACAATATAGTATTTCTTAACACCATCTCCATATTTTCAAATTATAACAAATACATTTAAGTTTTAATTCACTCCTTTGTTTATTTCTGTGCTGAACTATAGAATGACCTTGCTTTAGACTTAGCTGGAAAACAGGCTGATTATTTTACAATAACATTTAGTAAAATGATACTTAATTCAAAGTACATTTCCAGGATTTCATTTTCTTTACCCTCCTTAATTATTTTAATACTAGTCTATACACACATAATGCTACACTTTGACAGAGATTGATCAATAGTATAATCAACAGAAATAAACATATTTCTCAATTTCAAAGTGATCTGAAGGATTATGAGAAGATGAGTTATTTGATGGGATAGTAAAAAAAAGTCATGGGAATGGGAGTGAAAAATCCACAAGAATATTTTTAATCTTATTTTGTATGGAAGTCAAAATGATTATTCCAGTGGTGAAAGTATAGATTTTCAAGGGAAGAATGGGCCAGTCTTAACCCCCTCCCCCAGAAAAGGACAGTATCTTTCTTATAAACTGTGCAGGATAGATGGTCCTGTACAAAAGGAGGATAGCCCTAGAGACTTATTTGAGATACAACATAAAAAAGTCCAAAACAAATTAATAGGAAGTCTAGCCACATAATTTTTGTCTGAGTGTGAAATCATAGTTTTGGAGAATGAATTATCACTTACATCCACACCCATATATAACTTCTTTAAAATTAGTATTGAATTACAACACCTATTTAGGCAAATTAGATAGGTTCATTTCTTCAAAGAGAAAAAGTGATACCTTGGATAAGAAATACATTTTTAGCCTGCATCTACATTTAATACTGCCATAACTGACCAAGGAACCAAGAAGCATGAAGATTCAGAGATGGCAACAGAATGAGGTACAACTTTGACATAATTTAAAGGCCGAAGAAAAACTAATTTTGGAATGCCTCAACTCTAGGAATGAATTTCGTATTGTAAACCAACTGTTAAAGGTGGGGGATTTGTCACCTGGGATGGGAAAATCTATACCACTAAAGCATATTAATAGCTAAGTTATACAGCACATTATAAACCATGTTCTTCAGACTATATACATTTTTGTTGACTATACATTTCAGACTATATACATTTTTGTTGAGTTGTATAGGCTTGAGAGACAAGCTATGAGAAACCTGGGGAACATAGTGAAAAGTAGAGACATCACATTGCAAACAAACATTTGTATAGTCAAAGCAATGGTACTCCCGATGGTGATGTATGGTTGTGAGAGCTGAACCATTAGGAAAGCTGAGTGCAGAAGAATAGATGCCTTTGAAATGTGGTGTTGGAAGAGAGTTTTGAGAGTCTCCTGGACAGCGAGGAGAACAAATAGGTCAATCTTAGAAGAAATCAACTCTGACTGCTCTTTAGAAGGTCAAATAGTAAAGATGAAGCTAAAGTACTTTGGACATCAAATGAGAAGAGAGGATTCACATGAGAAAGTCTTGGTGCTGGGAAAGGTGGAGGGCAAAAGAAGAAAGGGGCAGCCAAAGATGAGATGGCTATATGGTATTGTAGATGCAATGGGCACAGATCTGGGCGGGTTGAGGAGGATGGTGGAAGACAGAGGTGCCTGGCAGGCAATGGTCCATGGGGTCGCAAAGGATCGGAATTGACTGTGCGACTGAACGACAACAATAGGCTAAAACAAAATTATGGTTTCCTGACACTGATAAATGAAAGAGAGGATACTGTACCTGAAAATACCTATTCAGTGTTAAGAAGATTCTCTGTTTCCAGATCTGTTCTAGAGTTACTATCTTCATATGTAAATTTTCTTCACAAGTCCTCTGTATCAGACAGGGCTGAAATCCTGTTGCTTAATATAGCAATTAACACTAGATTAGGCCCACTGAATCAGTGAGGATTTGATAGGTCAACTCCTCCATAATGTCCATTAATTCAAACGGGCCAACTCTAGTTATGTCTTACTACACAAAGTAAAAGGATTATGTTATTATGTGGAACATTTGAAAAGCTTGCAGTGAAATGGTTGTTTTGATTGTTGTGTTTTTAGTGTGATGCTTTTGCATTATTCCTTACTGAAGAGATGAAAGTTTGCCCCTTGCACATTTAACATTTATAGGAAAGATGAAATGCAGTCCTGCTTTGTGGCCTGCTGCTAGATTGTACTACAGCAACAGTACTATCGCCACTAAAGACCTATGAAGCCAAAGGAATCTGTCATCTTTTATCTCTGATTAGCTAACCTCAAACACAAATGTTCACAGGAAACTCTGGTCGTTTTCATTTGGATCAAGCTATTGTGGTTGGTATTCTTTGCTTTTTGCATTCTGTTCTAGACCTTTCAATGACTTTAGATTGTTATATATCAAAGCCATTGCTTAAATATTGTTTTACTTTGATTTCAATTATTTCTTTATTCTTTTTGTTTGTTAATCTCTGCATCCTCAGCATTGTAAAGAAGATTTATGGGCCGGTTAATACTGCCATCTGGGGAGAAATGGTATATTTTACTAGCTAGGTTATTTACAGAGATATAATATCCTTTGAGCAGCTTGTTATTAAACTAAGTCAAGTAAGCACACCATTCTTTCAATATCTTCAGTTCCAACACATTGTGAAGCAAATAATAAACACAGTGAATATAAAGCATGTGCCTCATTTGAGACACTCTTTTTAAATCTTACTTCAGAAAAAAAAAGCAGACAGTATAACAATACTTTATTTGCAGGTTTAGAATTATCTCACATCTGCCCAGCCTATTGAGCTAAGTGGAGTGTAGGCTTAAGTGATATAATCTCTCATTACAGCTGATGGAATGGAAATTGCTTTTTGGATCTTTTCCAAACCTACTAATAAACTTATTCTCAAAGAAAATATTTATAAATCAATCTATCTACAGCAGCGTTTCCCAACCTTTGGTTTTTGGATTTCTTCCTCAAAGCACTGATCTGGCAATGTACTGACTTAGGCTTCTGGGAATTGATGTCCCCCTGTGGGGCGGGTGCCCCATGTTGGGAACCTCTGATCTACAGTATCTCACTGCACATAAACTAACTGAAATATTTCACACTATGGTGTGCTGCTGGAGTTGGAAAACTCCCAGACAATTATCTTCTTAAGACGGGGGCGGGGGGCAATGCACAACTATAAAATAATTCTGGAACTTATTTATTACTGATAGAAAACGATCTTACTATCTAGTCTGCAAAGAAATCAAAAAGCTATATTATTATACATGTGGAAGGATATGATTGTGTGATGCTTATATGCAAAGGATTTTTTCATTACTTCAAACAACCAAACTATCCATTGCTAGGTAGAATAAAAAGAATTCAGCAAGAGATTGGCTAAGAAGGACAAGGGAAGTTGCTATAATGTTTCAACTGAAGAGAATTAAGCCATCAACAGAATTACTGGTTGATTAAAAATGAGCCTCAATTGTAAAATTTTGGAATGGAAGATTTCATTTACTGTATAGTCGTTCTAATTTATAGTCATCTTATAGTCATTACAGACTTGTGCTAATTTATGTTCCCATTATTTCCCTTCCTATATCCTCACTACTACTATCCTTGTCTTTTTCTCTACTTTTGACAATTAACAGAATCTTCATATGTCTATGTCTGCTTCTCTTTGTCTGACTCTACAATTTTCTGTCTGTTTAGAGAAAAACAAGTTTCTGGTGAAAAAACTTTGGATGGGTCTGATATCTTCATTTTAATATATAGAATCTGCAAAAAAAAAGTGTTCATAGGAGGAGTTACATCTATTTCATGTAGCTGGGTGCAGGTGGTCATTTGATTCCATCTTTAGATTGTAATTATTTGGGCTTGGGGGACAAAGGGCTACAACACTTGCTCTGGTCACCTCTAAACTAGACTATTGTAATGTGCTCTACATGGGGATGCCCTTGATGACCATTCAGAGGCTGCAACTGGTCCAAAATGTGGCTGCCCATGTGGTGATGGGGTGCGGGCATTCTGCCTATGCCTCACCACTGCTTCGGGAGCTGCACTGGTTGCTGGTGAGCCTCCAGGTGTAATTCAAGGTGCTGGTGATGACCTTTAAAGTCCTATATGGTAGTGGGCCAGGGTACCTAAGAGACCTCATCACCCCAAGAACATCTGTCCATCCCACTAGAACCCTTCAGGAAAGAGCTAAAAACCTGGCTGGCAAAGCAGGTGTGGGGCACAGATGACCTGGTGACTCCCCCCTGCTGGCTTATATAACAAAGGTCGCTCTCTTGTTTCTTTCCTCTCTTTTAGCTGCAATCTTTCAATTGATGGGGTGGGAGTGGGTTGTCTTTGTAGTGCTTTTAAGGGTTTTTAAGTTTTAAGATTGTAATGATTAATATTAATGTTGTGAGCCGCCCAGAGTCACTTCTGATTTGGGTAGTGATACAAATTTGACTAAATAAATAAATACAGTGAGTATGAAAGTATGGTAGTTCTCCCACCTCCTTAGAGTGACATTCTGAAGAGAAGCCTCTGTTGCAATGGTGGGCCAGAAATGGCCCGCTGGGTCACGGAGTGACTGGACACAAGGAAGGCACGTAGGCAAAGATGAGGTGAAAGTCCAGCATTTATTGATCAGAAGGCTCTAATCTTTATACTCTGCCTAGCTCGACCGCATGCATAGGTTGCATGTGGGCGTTACAGGAAAACTGCAAGTCTGCACTTTGAGATTACACAAGTTGCTCATCAGGGGTGACCTCACCGGGGGGAAGTTCCTTATCTATCTAATTTACTACCGGGGGACATGCATTGTCTACTGCTATCGGGAGTAAACATGTACCTAGCTTGACTCTTGGACTCAGAGCCTCTGCGGATACAAGATTACCCATTACATGCTTATAGAGTTCATCACCCGGTGATCTTTTGCCCTCTATTGTCTGAGCTGCCTGCCAGGTCAGCGATCGGTGAATTAAACTATGACTATTAATCCGCTCCCCAATTTCTGTCCCTTTGGAACCAGGGCTCCAAGGGGTGTTCGCCCAAACCGTAGCTCTGTCAGGGACAGTATGCCAATTGTGTGCGCGGATCCCACAAGCCTCCTCTACACTAAGATGCTATCCACATGGCTGCAATATTTGGAAATCCTCAGTCACCTTTCCACTGCCCCTTGCTACACAAATCACATGGTGTTTACTCACATGGTGTTTCTCCACCAATAAAAGATGCTGTTAAAATGTCTCATATAAAGAGTAATGCTAGAGGTTTTGACACTCACACATCTCTTTCTCCATGCACTTACTTTGATCTTTTTATTGAATGTCTTAGTAAGTGAGTAGTAACAGGTGAAAACTTCTTCATTTAATCGAGCAGCTTACAGTTAATAGTCTCCCATTTATCAGCAGATGTGCAGGTTCTCATTGTTCTAATTTAAATTATAATTGCTATTTTAAATTGATTTTAGACAGTTTTAATTTTAATTATAATTTTACCATATAATTCAATTAAATTCTATTCTAATCTTTTGTCATTTGTTGTATTTTAATTGGCTACTATTTTAATTTGTCCTTGGTCCCAATTCTTATAGAATGGCAACCTAGAAATGAAAAGAAAAGAAATAGATAAGATATAGATGTATTTAGACAGATAGAGACAGAGATTCTATGGTTATCTTCAGACATCTGAATAAATGAAATATTTTAACTACTTAATCATTGAATGTATACCCAAACAAAGGGCAAGTGCAATCAGAATGGTAAAGACACAACCAGAAGCCACAGGGAAAATGGTGACAACCACTGTAACCCATTAGGGGGGCTGGGGGGTCCTTTAAGACTAATAACTGAATATTTAGTTTAATTTTTTATCTTAATGGAAAATTAATGCTAAACTAAATTAAATTAGTTTTCCTAATCCTCAAACTAAAATCTGAACCAGTTAAATCTTCTGTACTAAAGTTGAATATTCTCTTTCTCTGGAATCCAAGTCGAAATCCAGAAATCTAAATTCTATGCCCCTATTCATTTTTATTGCAAAAATTTAAATGGTTATGATTCCCCTACCCACAATAGGAAACATGAGTTTTCTTCTTCCATGTCTGGGTCAGATGTGAAACTGCCATAATGAATCCACCTTTTGTTGAGTTGATTCTGCAGTTACTTTCACCTGACCTAGTGTGAGAAAGATCAGCAGGCAAAAGGTGGCCAGGGTATACCCAATTGTGGTTCAAAAATACCAGTCTTTGAGGAGACTGATAATGATAATAATGACAATGAAAATAATGATCATCATCATGGAACAGTACTTTAATATGGTGGAGAGGCTTGCCTGTTCACAAGAACCAGATGAAATCTGTTCCACATCCCATTTTATATGGTGAGAAGACATAATTCTAATCCTATTCCAGCTCAGTCACTCACCAGATCAACAAGGATCGCAATAGATGCTATGGCTCCTGGATATCCATTGAAAAATGGACTACAGGGCTCAAATCCCTCTGCTAGGCAACCAGGACATGCAGTTGATGAGTAACTGTAAGACAACCCCCCCCCCCCAAAAAAAATCTGACAGGGGAAAGAAAACTATTTGATTATGGAAGCCTATTACCAGTCTGAGCCATCAAAATGTGGATTTTAAAAACATATGTACCAAATTTGGAAAGAAAAATTACCCAGATTTGGAAATTGGTGAGCAAAGACTAATGGACCAAAATTGTGTTATTATGAAACACCAGCAGAGGTACCCACTTCGCTGGATGCCCCCCACTTCCCCCAGCCGCCCTCCATGTGATGAATTAGTTAAGAAGATTAAAGTTTGAATGAAAGTGGCAGAAAGAGTCCAAATGCCAAAACTGAACCATGGTTAAGAGATGGTTAAGAGCAGGAGTTTTGAAGAAGGAAACAGAAGGATTTATCTTGGCAGCTCAGGAATAAACTATGACAACAAATTGTATGAAGACAAAATACAGCATGTATCCAACAATACCAAATGCTATTTTCATTAATTAGAGGAGTGGAGGCAGAGCAGGATAAAGTGTAAGTGTTACAACCTAACACAGTAAGTTTAATACACAGTGGCCAAAATCTGCTTGGGTCAATCATGCCAGTGTAAGGGAAATAACATCACCATGTGGTAGATTTCTGCTAATTAGAACTCCAGGTATGATTCCTCATCATGCTCCTGTGAGGTAGCTTCACACAAAACTCTAAGCAGAGACTTGCTAATTAAAGAGTCTTTGTGATTTACATGCAACAAGATTTGCATGAAGAATTGCTGTGGGGATTCTAACTAATAAAAATCTGTTAAAGCAATGAAACTAGTACAAGAGGATTTTGGCTGATAAAGAACACATGCTATTAATTCAAATAAACAATCTGACAACAAAGACAAAAAGGATTTTGATCTAGGATACTCAAGTTAAAAAGCACAAAATTGTAAGGAAGTGAAGAGACTGTGACTTGGCTCATTCTCAGACTAACCACCATCAAACAAAAAACAAACTAAAACAAAAATGAAAACAAAAACAAAAGAGGAAGATGACTTGATCCATTAAAGCTCACTTCAAAATGTAACAGTTAGTCTACAATATTTTTATCTTCTTCTTTCACTCTTTTTTAATTTCTTCTTTGATATGTGCCTGCACAGACTAATGTGGCTACCACTTTGAAAACCACCAGCAGAACAATTCATTGCACCATTCACAGACAGGTAAAGGTCACCCTTGCTCGAAAGCCAGTCGTATCCAACTCTAGGGTCCAGTGCTCATATCTGTTTATAGTCAAAAAGCAAGCACTGTCTGCATTTGCAGACATTTCCATGGACATGTGGCAGGCATGAGTAGACACCAGAGTGCATGGAATGTTGTTACCTTCCTACCAAAGGGGTACCTATTTACCTACTTGAAGTTTCTTGCTTTCAAACTGCTAGGTTGGCAGGAGCTGAAACAGAGATGGGAATTCACTTTATCATGCAGTACTCAGGTCTCGAGCTACTGACCTACCAACCTTCCAGTCATCAAGTTCAATGTCTCAACCACTAAGCCACTGGAGTCCCTCATTCACAGATAATGACTACTAAAACCTAAATGTAGCAAAACCACACAGAGCCATGCTAGAAAATGACACATTTAACTTTAGTGGTTTCAGGCAGTCCCTCCTAGTAAGCACAGCAGTTGGACAGCAAATGTGTCATTCTAAGCTCCTTAAAAAAGCCAGAATATTAACATTTATTTTTGAAAATAAATTATTATCCTTACTATTTATAATTTTTACAGTAATATGAGTTACTTATTTCCTTAAGGTCCTTCAAACTTCATGAATTTTTTAAAAATAAAAATGTCTTAAAATGTGGAGGGAAAAAATCACTTCAAAATGTTTTCCAAAAGCATTTACTGCTTTTCCCACTAATGAGTAAAAGTGAAGGTTAAACAGTACTCATATCCCTCATACACCAAAACATCACAGTAGCATTTGTTACCTTCTTTTAAAATGGAAAATCATTGTCCCCTCATTACTACCAGGCAATGATAAATAAATAAGTAATGAGTTAGAAAGCATTGTAATAAAGAATAAGTAATGGGCAGAATTAGTACCATTAGTAGGTTTAGAGAAAGAACATAAAGTATTGTTATTTAAATCTTTGCCGAAGACTTGGTTAGAGCTTCTTCGCTACACAAATCTGTTGTCACGTTTGCTTTTTTTCCTACAGAATTTGGGTAAGTGCATACAATTTTGCAAGGTCCATTGCTTATCAATGGAATTTTAAGCTAAAATATATGATCAGGATCTCCACAGATGGGAAACAAATTTCAACAGGTGAACTCAACAAGTAAGAAATAGAACATATTCCATAGGAAATTTTGTGTCAAAATGAGATGAGATTACAAGGACTTGATAGGCTGGGCAATATACATAACTGAATAGGTTTCCACAATTTAAGTGTTAATGGGGTGTGTATCTATACCTATAAAATGGTGCGTTAACCGTTGGAATGTGACAAAGGATGTTGCACCAGGCCCCACTAGCCCCGTCCGAGCCTTCGTGCACTCGCCCGAATGGGGTTCACAGGTAACTGTCGGGTTGAAATTTTCGGCCCGGGGGCAGGAGCCCCCCGGATGCAAACAAAAAAAGGGAACTTCAATTCCCAATGTTCCTTGCACCACGCCGTGCCAGAGCCAATCAGGCTGAACGGCACGGCAAAAGGAATGTTCGGAAACGCGCCGCGGCCAATAAAAAAAAGCATCAGAAAAAAACCGCTCCAGTAACCAAACACGCGCAGCCAAAACTACAAGCCCCAGCATCCTGCACGCCATGAGCAAGCAGAATGCTGAGGCAGCCGGCGCGCGAAAAGTAAAAGAATAAAAAAACCGCCGCCGCTGCGCTTCATTCCCATGGGCCACCCAGCATGGCCCATGGAAATGAAAGGCACCCCTGCTGCCGCTGCGCTTCATTCCCATGGGCCACCCAGCATGGCCCGTGAAAACGAAAGGCACCCCCGCCGCCACGGCACTTTGTTTCCATGGGCCACCCAGCATGGCCCATGGAAACGAAAGGCACCCCCGCCACCGCTGCGCTTCATTCCCACGGGCCACCCAGCTTGGCGCATGAAAATGAAAGGCCCCCACCTAAAAAAGTAAGCACAAAAACACTCAAAAACACGAATCAAAAATAGAAAAAGCAAACACAAAACAGCCAAAAACAAACAATAAAAAACACACAGATTCCCCCCCAATAAACTCAACCCCCCCCCCAAAAAACAACAACAGAGAGCCTACCAAGAGACATCTTGACTTCATGACGACCGGAACTCAAATGAGCAGAGAAAGGAAACACTTGGCAGAAGCACCCAAAGGACAGAAGAGAAGAAGTGTAGAGAGGAAGCAAAGCTCACCACCCCCACCCAGAGGCCACAAGAGAAAAAACATTCAAAAATATTTAAAAATAAAAGATTAATTCCCAAACAAATCAAATAAGTTAGCCCAAAATTCAAAAATATTCACACTGATCTCAAAAAAATCCCAAAAAACCCAGAAATCACGTTTCACTCAAAAAACCCAAAATACCAAAACAAAAAATGTGTTAAAATAAAGATTTAAAAAAACAAAATTAAATTTTAAATTAAAAAAAATTAAATCAAATAAATTAAAATAAAATTTGCATAAAACAAAATTTAAATTTAAATTTTAAAAAATAATTTAAAATAAAAAAATTAAAATAAAATTTGCATTAAAAAAAACAAAAACCTTCAAAAACCAATTTAAAGAGCCCGGCACTAAGGAAGCCGGCGCACAAAAAAATAAAAATAAAACACATACTGGGAGCGCAAGTCCGCCGCAGGCAGATGCAGCGCCTCGAAGCCACAAAACCACAAAACCTTTCAACACCATTTAAAACAGCCCAGCACCATTTGTACAAGAAAAAAAACGAAACCCTTTACTATCCAACACAATTTAAAACAGCCCGGCACTGCCGGGCAAAATATGCTAGTTTGTTCTAAAATTGGGCAAAGCAGAATCTCAGTGGTCCTGGACATTTTTTATCCTCCAGACCTGGAAAGCATCCACTCACATATACAGCATGATTTACCACCATCATTTCTGATGGATGAATTCTTCTAGGTAATCTCAATTTGAGTGAAATTGGTAGTTACAAATGAAAGTGAGGAGAAAGAGAGGAAAAAACTCCACCAAACTTTTAAAAATGAATCACAGTTGCTGCTGTCTTAGGCAGAGAAAATACAATTTGATCTGCTGTGTGTTTGTAGTTTATCAAACTGGGTTTCCCCAGGTGAATCACTATAGCTGTGCAGAGGACAATTTTCAGGAGTTCATCAGGGCAGACGTAAGAGATCTCATTTGCATGCAGTTCCAACAGCAAAAGTTGTCAAGCTGACTAAGCACTAATAGGCAATCTACAAATCCTAGCGAATTAAAACTATGTGATGGGGAAGAATTTAAATGCTGGATCCAAAAGCCAGAATGTCTCTTTCATACCTCCTACCCTCTGGCAATCTGACTAATAACAAACTGAGGGCTTGTCTATATGGTTGGAGTGGGCTAAGGTCTCCCTTGTTTGAAAGCCAGTCATATCCGGCTCTAGGGTGCAGTGCTCATCTAGACACTGAATGCTGTTACCTTCCCACAGAAGTGGTACCTATTTATCTACTTGCAGTTTCTTGCTTTTTGAACTGCTAGGTCTGGGTGACCAACCTTTTTACGTTGTGGGCCTCACCATGCCCCTGGACAGCTGAGCAGGCTGGACCACATCCTCGGAAGTGGAAGTGGGCACATTTATGGTTGTCATAAATACATCCACTTCTGCATTTACAACAACCATGGGTGCATTTGTACATGCATGGGCATGTTTTATGGCTGATGTAAATGCACCTACTTCCACTTCCAGGTGTGGTGGAGGCAGCGATGGGCCAGTCCTTGGGCTGTAAGTTGGGAACCTCTGTGCTAGGTTGACAGGAGCTGGGACAGATATGGGAGCTCACTCGGCAATGCAGTGCTCAGGTCTTGAACTGCTGACCTGCCAACCTTCCAGTTGTCAAGTTCAGTGTCCTAACCACTAAGCTACCATGGCCCCTTTGGAGTGGGCTACAGCAAGCTAAATAAGGTCCTAGGACAGTGATGGTGAACCTTTTAGAGACCAAGAGCCCAAAGAGAGGGTTTGGCTGAACTCTGTGCTGGGGGAAGGAGGAAGAACTCCCATTGGGCTGCTGGGCAGGGGGGCAGAGTGAACTCTGTGCTGAGGGAGGGAGGAAGAACTCCCATTGGGCTGCTGGGCAGGGGGAGAGAGTGAACTCTGTGTTGGGGGAGGGAGGAAGAACTCCCATTGGGCTGCTGGGCAGAGGGGCTGGGACAGAGTGAACTCTATGCTGGGACAATGACACACATGCCCACAGAGAGAGCTGTGAGTGCCATCTCTGGCATGCGTGCCATATGTTCACTACCACTGTCCTAGGAGGTCAATTTTGCTGTTTGGTATGATCCTACTCTCACTAAAAAAAAATTAGAAGCCACTAAGAGGGGCCAGGGAAGCGCAGGGAAGAGTATTTTTGTCAATTAACATTTAGAACAATACTTTCTAAACTTATCTCTGTTATCCTTCAATGGTTATCCTATACAGACCTAAATCCTCTTTCCTAACACATGTGGCATAACTTTTGGAGGTCAAATTGCCTAAAGAAATTAACAGAGTCAGAATTTGTTGCCCTACTGAGTTTTGTGATTCATCATGCAAACTATAATGTCTACAGTGATTTCTCACCTTGGGATATTTTTGTCCAGAGCTATATAGCTGCGCAAGAGGATTTGGGCCAGTATCTGTTATGTGTGTGGAAGCAATTTAATTGATTCTCTGTGCCTAAACCTAGAGGTTTAATTTAGAGGCAAGAGCAGTTTTATGTGCTGGCAGAAATGTGCCATACATTTGGAATTGAGCATGGTGGTCCAACAGTTTTATCTGAAACTGTGGATGAATAAATAAATGATCTTAATGGCTAGCAATGTAAATAGAGAGAAGAGAGTCCCATAAAGCCAGAAGAGGAGATATTGCTGTAACACATTAAGCTGCTTCCTTTGAGCTTCTTTTGCCAGCCCACGAGCAAGACCAATATACTTCGGCAACAGTTTTACAAGATGCAGAGTGGTCACATGTTTCATTTCTAGAACTACTCGCTTCTGAAAAATAATACCTCATAGCTCTAAAAGCATAAATATTGCCCTCTAAAAAGCCACTTACTTTCTGGCATGCTTCATGGCCCCGCACTATAATATTGCTGTCATCTAGGGAATACAACCATCAAAGAAAAGGATGCAATTAAGGAACTGCACATCATGAGTAATGGACAAAACTCATATATTCTTGATTTTCATTTCTTGCCCATTTCCCCTTTTGCTTCCTTTCCTATTGAAATGTTACACCATTTCCACCAGACCTTTCCTTGTTACCTTTTTTATATTCATCTCCATACTTAGCACTTTATTAAATCAGTTGCTATACCTGGAGGCCAAGCCTGAATCTCTACAAATCAATGCACAGGACCAAAGGAAACTTTTACTTTCAATACTAGGAGTTTTTATTGATCAAGTATAACAGGCAGCAAACACTTAATATGAGGGAAATATTGGGTGACACTACAGTTATCAGAGATATTTCTTTACTTTAATGTTCTCAGTTTCTTCCAGTGAGCTCAAAATGGTTTATGTGGCTCCCCTCCTCTTACTGTCATCCTCACAGCTATGCTGTTGAGGGCTATGGCTGCCCAAAGTTCAAATAGTGAATTTCATGACCTAGTGGCAGTGGTGGGCATCAGCAGGTTCACACCAGTTCACCAGAACCAGTAGCAGAAATTCTGGCTGGCCCTGCCCATTTGAGTTTTGAAATAAAGTAGTCCTAATTTGGGTACAACGCAGGGATTTTCCCCTGGCCACACCCACCATACCATGCCCACAGTGTGGTAGCAAATTTTTTGGGAGCCCACCCCTGCCTACTGGGGATGTCTTTTGAGTTCCACTCCAATCAGTACACCACAATGACACTTCAGCGACATGTGCTACACCTTTTCCTTTCTCTTTTCCACAGAAGATAAGGCAGCTATGTCATACAAATAATAGTGCCTGCTGTGAGTCTCCTTTTTCCAGAACTCTGAAGAGCACCATGCACCCAGGAACTACAGTTTGAATGCCTTGGGATGCCTTCTCATATACTGTTGCTTTGGGAAACTGTGGGAACTATAAGTGGCTCCACCATCATCACATACCATATATACCCACCAAGGCTTACACAGGAGGGCTCTCAGTGGACAGAGGGTCTGTGGCCTGGTGAGGGTATGCTGAGCTTACCTCAAACTTGGTAGTTGTGCACTGCATGCAGGAGGGAATGTGGTAATGATAGGATATGAGAACTGATAGGTGGGGATATATTGTTACTGCATTGTCTCAAGTAAGAACTGGTACTCTAGAGAGCATAGGATAAATCTCTCAGCAGAAAGCTTGGTAAGCTGTGCAGCCCATCAGGTTCCTTTTCCCAGGGTGTCAATAGTGGCCAGAGGCCCCCAAGATAAACTCCGAGGGCTCTGTGCCACTTTCTTTGCTTGAAACAGTTTTCATTCAATACATGTCAGATTGCCCCACAAACCTTTCCTATGTGGTCTCAAAGGACTGAGTGATAGTCACAAGCCCCTTGAGCGTCTTCTGCCAATTTTGAGTGCCAGGCACAACAGTTCTTCTCTTTCTAGTCTTTTCTCTGACATGCCCCTCTATCGCTTGCTCTCCAGTGCCATGCCTGTGTAAGAGGGAGGTACTACCCTGGGCAAGAGTGGAGATGCATACCTGTCAAGCCACGGTTTTGGAAATCCGGGAGCAGGGCTTGCATGCACAGTAAGTTTCCAGGTGCCGGGCAGGAAATGGGTTACTGCACATGCATGGCTGTAGGAGGCAGCGGCACACGTGCGCAGAAACCTCTGTGCGCATACACAGAAACCACTTTGGCCAGGAAATGTGTTACTGTGCATGCGTGGCCATCAGAGGCAGCAGTGTGCATGCACAGTAGCTACTTTCCCTGACATTGAAAATACGGCAGGAAAGGGGCCGAACGAGCGCAGAAATACGGGAAATCCCGGCCAATCCAGGATACTTGACAGACTCTTTACTTCTGTCATCTGCTGTAGTGTAGGCAAGCACGGTGGGTGAGAAAGGGAAGTCTGGTCTTATCATTCCTTGTTTAAAGTATGATTTTTTGACCTTTAAAGATGTATTCTAACTCTTATGGCTCTATAATGGTATTATATTAATAGTAAATACAGTATTCAGAGTTGAAGTGTCATATAACTGTAATTGTAGAAGACTGATTTTTTTTAAAAAAGTATGTTATCTTTAATGCGGAACCAATAAACACATCAAAGAAAAAGGGCCTGGCATGGACATCTGCTATGAACTTTATTGCTCTGCCCAAGCCCATTCAGGAGATATCCTGAATTCCCTGATCTCTCACACAGAGCCAGTGTTTCTAGAATCTAAATGTAGTGTTCTAACAGGTATGGGTACAGGCATTGGCTCAGGTGGTTAAGATGATGGCTGGGAGGCGGAAGGTCAGCAGTTCAAAACCAGCAGTTCAAGACCCTCATAGCCTCCAGGCACCTGGAAAGGACTTTGACAGCTTTGCTAGGATCACCAATGGGCTAAGATGTAAAGTTGGGTTAAGACACTTAGTGGTTAAGACATTGAACTTGATGACTGGCAGGTTAGCAATTCTAGACCCGAGTGCTGCATGATGGAGTGAACGCCTGTCTCTGTCCCAGCTCCTGCCAACCTAGCAGTTTGAAAGCAAGAAATTGCATGTAGATAAACAGGTAATGCTTCAGTGGGAGGGTAAACAATGTCCCATGTACTTTGGTGTCTAGGCATGACTGTCACATGTTTACAGAAATGTCTGCAAATGCAGACAGCACTGGCTCTTCAGCTATAAACAGAGCATTGAACCCTAGAGTCAGATACAACTGGCTTTCGAGCGAAGGTGACCTTTACCTTTAACTAACAGGTAAGGAAAGCTTGTTCATCAACTTCTCCATGTGGATAAGTTACTTCAGCACAGTGGTTCTGTTATTCAGGTTTGTCACTATTATGCATGTTGTACACCTAGTTATACAATGAATTTCATCTTGAAATGGTTTGTCTGTTCTATCATGCACCAGAGATTGGCTGCAACTTTGAGTTCCCCTTCATGTCATTGTGCTGTTTAACTCAAAAGATAAATGTCAGAGAACAAGCTTCTCAGAGGGTAAGGATTGGTATACAGTATGCAACAAGTCCAGGGGAAGAGAAGCAGGACAGTGCTGTTACATCATGGGGCCCATCCTTAGTCATCTGGTTGGCTTTAGTGAAATGAAAGGCTTCAAATCTGGTCCAGAATGGCTCAATTTATGCTTTTAGACTAGAGCCAATTTGCCAGTGACAAAAGAGTCCCCAAAATTGACAGCAGACCAAGGGCAGACAGAAGTTGCAGCCCAACACTCTCTGGAGGGCAGCAATTTCTCTTGCCATGAGCGAAGGCATCATCTTTCTTTACAATATGCAAAAAAAATTTTTGTAGGGAGAAGAGAGGATCCTAGTGCTGTTGATTAAAACCAGGGGTTCTCAACCTTTTCAAGTTGAGGGCTGGGTCACACTCCTTCAGTCAGCTTTGGGGGGCAGATGGCCATTTTGCCCTTCCTCTACCACATGACACTTCCAGGTGTGACAGAGGCAGTGGGGTGGCCACATGAAATGGTGTCATGGGCCGCATCTGGCCCCCAGGCCATAGGTTGAGAACCCCTGATTTAAACTGGGTCCATGGGAGACAAAACAAACAAACAACCTAATGTGCTTGGTAAATATGATTGAAGATGAAGCTGTAGGTCTCAGTGGTAACTGGGCTTTCATATGAAAGCTAAAAACTGATGAGAATGTAAGGTCAAAATAATCCATATTGAGTTAGAATAAAAATCAGGTTTGAGTGACACTTGGAATGATCTAATTCTGTTGTTGACAAAAGGGGAGAATTGCACAACAAAACCCATACTTTTAAGATGAAAGATTAATTATGCTGGTGTTCAACACTCTCATGCTTTGGAATGAATCATTCTTCACTGTTGTTAAGAGCGCATTAATCAACACAGACGTTGGATTTTAGTGGAATACAGTTAACAACTTCTTGTTGTTTGTATGTTCATTTGCACTTTTATGTTCCTTAAAGCCAAGTTGCTTTCCCATCTAGTGCATTTCAAACTATAAATTTCCAACACAAAAGGAAGCTACGGTTCTATGTTTGATAAAATAAATAAATAAAGTGCTTGATCATCGGTATTTCTGGACTTTACTATAGGCACTCAATATCATAAATCACAAAGAACTTTCAAATGATCTTCAGTTATATACATTTTAATGTTACATTACACCTTCCCACCAGCAAGGTATAGCTCATGATTATATATACCATAGCTCATGATTATATGTGCCATAATTCCTTTGAACTCTAAAAGCAGCCTTATTTCTTTAGCGACTGGTCCTTCCAAGTAGGATAAAATTGTGGAAGTTATGAATCTGAGATTATGTCAGCAACTAAATAATGATTCAGCACTTTTTCATTAGAAACTCCAATGTCTAGTATTGGCTAAGCAATATATTTTGCAGCTTTCATCTTTAATTTATATCTCCATAATATTTCATAAGGGATACTGAGCTGCATGCAAACAATCATTTACAACACCCATTTACATAGGAGAAAACTAGGCATAACCCATTATGTCTGAAATGTAATGCAGTATAGTGCTCTATAAAATGCTTTTTCATCAGGGCTGTAGATTTGAGGAAACTGAATGTCATGATACAACGATTTTTATTTTTAATCAAAGGGTGGAGGCTGGCAGTTTGGATCCAGGCTAAACATATTTTATTCAACTTTGCCTCTCTGGTGTAATGCAGTGAAGTCAGCCATTAGTGATGTTTCAAGCCATATACCTCCCACCCGCCCCATCATGACTTTTTTATTTGTTTATTCTGTCATTATCTTCTGGATCATATCTCATTTTTACTTAAGGGCATTAGATGTGGAGCAGCACAGTGACAGCCCATTTGCTGTAAATTGTTTCATGCTGCTGAGTGTTAAGATTAGCTTGGCCAAGGCCTCCTTTTGGTGCTTTCCACATACACTCCTATCTGGCTTAATATATATAATCTGCTAAATCTTGCACACAATTCAGTTGAATAAGGCTGCTTTGATTCCATGCCATGGTATTTGTGATGATATCAGTACTTGTGTATTTCAGTTATATGTTCAATTATCTGGTTGCCATCCATCTCAGAATAAAAAAAGATGGCTGTTGCAAATCTGTAGGTGTTAATTCATTTGCTTACATGTATAGAGAAACACAGAGTGGAAGAGAAAGACTGATAAAATGGTCCAGCCTCCTTTTTAAAAAACAAACAAACCCAATAATCCCAAACAGGATATTCTACTCATCAAGTAATGGTAGTCAATGTTTTCTAATTGGTTGTCCAGAATGATTTATATTTCTATAATAATAATAATTTCACGTCAGAAATTATTCTGGGTTGAAAGGATTTTTGCAGAAGAAACTCTGCTCATTGAACATCCAAATGAGGCTCCTTTCACGTTCCCAAGAGCTGAGACAGAGACGGGTGCTCATTCTGTCATGCATTACATTACCCGGGTATCGAACTGTCAATAGCTCAATGATTACTATTGAAAATGCCTTTCAGAAGTTTTTGAACTCAATATCACTGTCCTCACACACTCTGAGGGCTTCTGTCCATGGGGGTTATAGTCTATAGTCTAAAGGGAACCTGACTCTTTTAATGCCTTTCACCATTCTTATCCTGGCTCATCAAACAAGAAGTCTGTCTGTTGCACTGCAGTAAGATTAAATGACTTAACAGTTCATATTTCTAATTCTGGATTTTAAAGTTAGCCTAATGAATGAGATAAAGATACTCATTGACCAGAAGATCACAGTGATTTAGACTTATATAAAGGAAATCAGGTAATTCATAATGATATTTACAATTCATTAATGTGCTGCTGATTATATTTTTGGATGATAATAAGGTGCTTTCCCAAAAAAGCAACCCCACCTAGAGTCCCCACCTATACCCTAAGGGAGGGGTAGGAGTGATTCATCATAATAGGATACTCTTATCACTGGTCTAATTTAGTTGGCTTTTCTTATCAAAGCCAAACCCATCCTTGGGATGGGAAATGTTAATGCTACAGGCAGACTTCTTGTTTGATGAGCCAGGATAAGAATGGTGAAAGGCATTAGAAGAGTCAAGTTCCCTTTAGGCTATAACCCCCATGGACAGAAGCCCTCAGAGTCAACAGTTATGGATTATAGGTATTATAGTCCAAACATCTAGAGGGCACAATGTTAGGGAAGCCTGGTTAAGGCCATTCTACTACCTACTGGCACGTTTTGTTTTTTTGTGTGTCAGAGATTACTCTGGGATGAAAGGATTTTTAGGGAACGCCTCAATAAGGCTCCTTTCATGTACCCAAGTACAGCTCTCAGGTATCGAAACCCATCCTTCCAGTCTCCAGCTCAGCGCTTTTAACCACTAAGCAACCAGGGGAGCTGCCTACTGGCATGATTCTGGCCAATATATCATAAAACAATAATTGAAATAGAAGTTAACAATCAGCAAGATTTTACACTTATCTAGTTACTAATGTGTGGTGGGATGGAATGGGAGAGAAGAAGGGCCATTATACCGCTCCCCAGTGGCTTTCAAAGCTGGGAGGCTGAGCTACTCAAAATCCTTTCTCTTCTGTCCTCATCATTTGTGCTAGCTACCAGAAGGGAACTGATAAAAAAAACTGATTTGGCCATAAACATCTTAGCTATCTGAATTAATTCACCCACCCATGTATAACCATACACAAACAGTCCTAGCTTTTGATAATACAGCACTTTGGGCAAACTTTGCAACACAGCAAATTGCACCTATATAAACATGCAAACTAAGGGTGAATCCTGAAATAGTTGGCTAATCCAATTATCATGAAGACCATTGCCAGGTGTGACTCAAGTATGTGGCAATGACTGCCTCATTTAATCTAATGGCTCCCTGAGGCAAGAAAGGAATTGGATTAATAGATTTGCTAGTCCAATCAGACCTGAGTAACATCAGATGACCTGTGTCATAAACTATTAAACATTAGAATATGGAGGGGGTGGAATTAATTTGATGGAGAAAAATAGATAGAAATGGAAGAGTAGCTCTGAGGCTTCTATTTGAATGAAGTCTGAGCTGCTGATGACTTTTTAGGAATATTTGATAATATTAAGTGTGCTTTGGTTTTATTCATTAGTCCTGTTATGCAATGCTAAGTTTAAAATATGTGTCATTTAATTATCTGAGTGTATTTGCATCACTACTTCAAGAGAAATATATTAAATAATTTTTAAAGGATGCTACATGTGATTTTGAAAAAATTTAGGACTCTTCCTGATTATGAAAACTTGACTCCCCTGCTCAACCTTATGATTTCTAGTGAATACCTTGGAGTAGTTACTCAGCAAGGAGTCCGTGCAATGGTAAACATCTCTGCAATGACATTCCACACATGCAAATGGACCTGGGAAATCAAGTCCAACTGTGTGCTGTTTTTTAGCCATTTTGATATCATGTCCTTCGCTGGATTCGTGGACCATAACATGTGCCCTCCACTTTCACCTTGTAGTATTCCTGATGAACCAGACAGGAGTCATTTTGAATCTTTTCCTCCATGTTAGAAATATTTTCTCACAGGAGGGGGTCAGAGACACTCATGCTGAGTCAGTTAGGGGAAGTCCCTTGGAAAGTCCCTAACCTGACTCCACCTCTAACCAACCAGGAGAGTCCCCACCTATACCCTAAGGGAGGGGTAGGAGCGATTCATCATAATAGGATACTCTTATCACTGGTCTAATTTGGTTGGCTTTTCTTATCAAAGCCAAACCCATCCTTGGGATGGGAAAAGTGAATCCTAAGAGTATAACTGGGGTTGCATTTCACTTCTAAGATGAGGACTGTTAGCTAGAGACCCAGGTTTCGCTAATACAGTTTTCCCAACTCTGAGAAGAGCATAAATATCTAATGAGAGCATTTTCCTGCCCAGGATCATGCTAATGGGAAAGAAACTCTGACTAACTTGTATTCTGTGTGTTTTCTGTACTTTGTCTTTTTCAGATATTACTTTGAAATAAAACTTTGCTTCTACATGTCTGAGTGGAACTCAGTCATTTACAAGCTAATCTTGTTATAATAAGACTCTCTGCCTTACATGTTACCAAACCTGAGAAATCTCACACTCCCTGAGATTGAGGAAGCGGGCCCCGCTGATCGGGTAAAGGTTCTGTGAGGTTCCGGTAATTGCTGCATAAGTGAGTGAGCGTGGAGAAAAATACCAAGAGCAGCTTACTGTGCATATCCGCCTCACTTTACCAGGGTCCTGATCCATTTGGGAGTCCCGACACACCTTGCCCAAGGGATTTGGTGAGTCTTAGACCTGGCCTAACATCATTGACAAGTGATGGGCAACACTGCCTAGTCAGACCACTCAAGCCCCTGTGCCTCGACAAAGCTCTCACCTAGTGAAAATACCATATATACTCAAGTATAAGTTGGGTTTTTTAGCCCCCAAAATGAGGTCCAAAAATGGGACTTGACTTATACTCGGGTCAATGTAAACATTCAAAAACATACCCACACAAATTTCTAAATTAATGAATCTTACCATATTTTCATGTATTTTAATTATTGAAACTCACTAGCAGCTGCTGCATTTTCCACCCCTGACTTATACTTGGGTCAATCTATTTTCCTAGTTTTAGAGGTCCAAATTTGGTACCTCGACTTATATTTGGGATGATTTATAGTCGAGCATATACGGTACACTAAAAAGTGTACAGTATTTCCAAAACATAAAAGAAGCAGCTCCAGATTTACAAAATCCAGAATATTCACCCAGATTTTTATTCACAGAGGCTAAATAATTCCATTTCTAAAATATAGATACATTAGATCCCACTAGTGCTTATAAGTAAATTGTACAAAACAAATATACTAACTTCTCACCTTGTCTAGAAGAGGGTAATAATCTGTCATCATTATGATCTATCATGGGTTTCTTTCAATATCCTCAATATTTCACACCAGCTACAGGATTTGTGGACTTCCCATCAGCCTTTGGTTGACTGCTGTGTTAACCGAATGTTGGAGTGAATGGACCTTTGCTTTCTCATCAACTTTCAGATCTGGAACATAATCTGACCATATCTTGAGTTCTATTCAACTTTCTAGACTGCTGAGCAGTTGTAGATTTTTCTTTAAAAGCCTAGTCACTTCCCCGCATCCCCAAGTCTGTCTTTAATGAACAAGATACAGAGTTATTTTTTAAACACATTCTGTAGAACCTCTTACACCTGCAGGTGCTTAAATCCAAGAGATTATCTGCCTGGTACAGATCTGTCTTGCCTCACACAAGTAAGGTAAAGGTAAAGGTTTCCCTTGCTCGAAAGCCAGTCGTATCCGACTCTAGGGTGCAGTGCTCATCTCTGTTTCTAAGCCGAAGAGCCAGCGCTGTCTGCTTCTGCAGACATTTCCGTGGTCATGTGGCAGGCATGACTAGACACCGGAGCACACGGAACGCTGTTACCTTCCCACCGAAGTGGTCCCTATTTATCTACTTGCAATTTCTTGCTTTCGAACTGCTAGGTTGGCAGGAGCTGGGATGAAGACGGGAGCTCATTTCCGTCCTGCAGTGACTAAACCTCTTGCCAACCAATGTTTGAAACCTAAATTCAGCTATCTGACCCTGTGCAAGGGAGAAGCTAAAAAAGAAGTCAAAATCAATTTAGCTCATTTATGGATGTGTTTAAGATAATCATTCTGTTGCATCTGCCTTTTTGTTTTATTATTGTTGTTTTTTGTCTTGTTTTTTAGAAAATGGGAGGATTGGTTTAACTACCCTTGCAAGGAAGGATCCAAACTGGATCCAAAATTTCATGTTATATATTTTAAAATACGGTTGCCCCCTCACCAGGACACTTATACTGCACCTTTTGCCCACTCACCTTAATCTAATTGGTGGCACAATCTCTTTTAGGTTAACCATTCCAGTGTTTTCCCTATGAATAGAATAAATATTTTGCTCTAGTTATTTACTGTATGAATTACTCTCCTCATCTGTTGAATCTCAGATTTCCTCCTTGCCCTTCAAAAATCCTTGAACGATGCCATTTCTCTTTCAAACTTTTCCTCCACAGATTCACATTTTTTGGTACCAACCCCAACCCAGTGCTATCTCCATCCAAAGTCAAGGCAAAATTGAACTTATTTATCAAATTAGCAAAAAGGAAATTTGCTCGTAAGTACCAAAACATTTCTGATTAAGCATAATGGCCTCAGGTGAACAGATTATTAAAATGAAATCAAGCTATGAATGAGAAAGAAACACTGTCGACAGGCTAGATATACTAGTCTGTGTGACTGCCACATCTAATGTGATTGCAAAAGGAAATGAAACCAAAAGTTTCACATCCATTGCTCTGGAAATTGGTTTGGGTTAGATTTACATACTTCTGTGAGCTTTATCACTTCAGAAACAACAAATATTGGACAACAAACAACAAGACATGCCTAGAAATGCTGGAACATGGATGGATAGTCAAACAGACAGCAAAGACACAAATGTACACATCAACTCATAATCAATATATCTATGAATGAAAGAACACTGCCATTTGTTAGAGAGCCAAGGAGACACAGTAATCATAAGAACTTTGCTAAAAGTTTGAATATCTCCATTGAACCTCCTAATGTAGAACTTTGGAGGCATCCCTCCCCATTCTCTTCTAAAATGGCCCCTAAATTCAGTTGGGGGGAAAGTGGAACCAATTTTTTTTGCTATTAATAACGCTAATGTTATCCTACATCAAGATTCATAGTGATCTCAGTGCTCTTAAATTTCAGAATGTGTCTACAATTCAGTGCTCAGAGTTTAATAATGAGCTTCCAGCATATTTCTTTTCACCTGTGCTCTTTCTTATATAGGTTCTAGCTAAGAAGAGATCCAGCCACCAATGATTGAGGGCAAGGGTGAGCGTTTCTATCCAAATCAGTCTGTTATAAGTAATAAAATATTAAATGGAGACATTTTGCATATAATGTATACAGAACTAAAAATTTCAAAATGAGTAAGGTCTGAATAGTAGGTCTATTTTTAATGTTAAAGTCCAACGTGCATACTACTATTGAGTCATATATAATTAAACAATCTTTCACTATGCCTTTAAATAATATAATGTTTCTCAAAATTGTACATTAGAACATATTTTAGCATTATTTTGATCTTTTATGAAGAAGCTTATGCATCATTTCATTTGAATCCATCTCATACTTCCACACAGTTATCCATACAGATAATCTAGAATCACAATGCTTCTAGATGAAGTAACTAATAAGTGGCACAAAATAGTGGATAATATTTGTTCTGGGTGAAAACAGCATTTTTAAAAAGGCAACTCTTGACCTGAACACCTGTTTCACTTTTCTTTTTTCTTTTCTTTTGCTAATTTGCTGTGCATCGCAGCTCTTGAAACAGATGCAACGAAGCAGAAGTCAGGAGAATCTGTTTGCTCTGATTGTTGGCCAGAGGGCTATGTCGCACTACACAGGCATGGCTGAGGGCAAATCAACAGTGCTTCAGCAGCTTCTTCTGACTGATCAAAGTACAGCAAATGAGGAGGAAAATGTGGGGTGAATTCATTTGCAGTTCAACAGTTTCCAAACCAGTCTTTGTTGTCCAAAACAGAGATTAGAGGAGATTTCGATTTTCAGATTCATATATGTTTATGCTAAGAATATGAAAGAAAACAATACCATGTAGGCAATCCAAAGAAAATGGTTGGTTTGGGGAAAAGTGGTCTGTAAAACAAACAAGGTAAAGGTCGTCCTTGCTTGAAAGCAAGTCATATCTGATTTTAGGGTTCAGTGCTCATCTCTGTTTATAGACAAAGAGCCAGCGCTGTCTGCATCTGAAGACATTTCCATGGACATGTGGCAGGCATGACTAAACACTGGAGTGCACAGAACACTGTTTACCTTCACACCAAAGTGATACCTATTTATCTACTTGCAATTACTTGCTTTTGAATTGCTACATTGGCAGGAGCTATGACAGAGATGGGAGCTCACTCTGTCGTGTTGCACTCTGGTCTAGAACTGCTGACCTGCCATTTGTGAAGTTCAGCATTTTAACGACTAAGTGACTGCAGTCCCAAAATAAATAAATAAACACATAGAATAAACACATATTTTAGATATTTGTAAGTGTGTATTCCAGGCAACTTAATATCTGGGTGAAAAAAATTGGTTTTAATTTACTTATCTAGATTAATGAGATGGAGGAGCAGTTACAACTTGTGTTAAACATGCACTTGTGGAAAATAGGAATGAATTCCTCAGATTATACTATTCTACCTATCAGCAGCATTTTCCCCTTCCGTGTCAAGTGTTTTCAGTTTTTTTATAAACACCAGTTGGAAAATGTTTTTAATCAAGATCATGTGGGGGTGAAGGGCTGGTCTCTTGGGATGGTTCCTTGCTTTGCTCACTCTTTTGGTTTCAGCATTTGCACAATTCCAGTTCTTTCATTCTTGCTTACAAGTAATTAAAAGAATCCTAAATTGAGAGTGCCAGTCTGATCAGGTTATCCTGGTATAGTAATAAAGTAGATCATACTACCAGCAACTCAATGCCAAGTGTCAGGTGGCGGTTAACTAACCTGACAACTCTGAGAACTAATGGCCTTGGATGCCTAAGTTCCTGGGAAGGGTGTTGTTCCCCAAGTGGATTAAATTCCACTTTAGCCCATTTTGATGGAGGGCAGCAGCTTAATACTGGTCTGAGGCTGAGGAGGACTTTGCATGTCAAAAGGGCTCAGGACCAGAAAGTGACTCGTGGAATTGAATCAGTGGTATGGGTGTCATGCTGCGATGAAGAAGGCAGATGAAAGATCACTGCATTATATCCTCAGGCCAGCTGATTGCCATGATGATTGCCTATATTTGGATTCAGATACGGCAGAAGAAGGTGCACCCTGCTAGGAGGTAGAATAAGCTGTACTGGAAGCATTATCAATCAACTGCCTGTCCAGCCTGTTCTTGTTTGAATGTAATGGCTCCTCTTTGTTGAGAGAGGAGAAAGCAGAATTATAACAAATCAATCAAAGAGGCCAACTAGCTAATACTGTACCTTTGTTATACCCTCCAAACTGTGCCTCACTTACATGCCAACCTGATTGCTGGGACAAAGAAGATGGCATCAACTTTCCTTCTGGTGTCCCAATACCAACATATCCCTCCAGCGTCCCAGTGACAGCCCATCCCACCCGAGCCCTGATTATGACAAAAATTGAGGGGCACCATTTCTTAAAAATGCCTTACAAAGAAAACTTCACATTATACCTAGAATCTCATTTGTCAAATCTAGCAGCTCCTTTTGCAGATTTGCATAGTTCTACATCCATGGTTCCAAATGTGGGGCGCACAACCTTTGGGGAGGAGGTTTCAAGAATGAGTTATTAACTGCATGAGGGCAGACCGGAGAGGCTCTGTGGTGGTCCCATCAGCTAAGAAAGTACATCTAACTGGGACTAGAAGAAGAGCCTTCTCAGTGTCTGCCCCAGCCCTTTGGAACCTCCTGCCATCTGATTTGTGCCTCCAGACAGAGCTGCACCCCTTCAGAAAAGCATTAAAAACATGGCTATGCCAGTGGGTGTGGGGCATGGATGGCTCCACTTCCCAATCCTGCTGGCTTGTTTAGCCCGCGTAGGGGTGATAGTGTCCTGGCAGTCCTTTTAATGTGGGTGGGGGGAGGGTAAGGGTGGCTTTATTAGATAGTTTTTATGTGGTTTTAATATAGTTTTAGATAGGGATTTTATTTAATGCTTTTGACGTTTTTATCAATCTTGTAAACTGCTTTGGGTCACCCTTGGGTGAGGAAAGTGGCATAAAAATAATGTAAATAAATAGGGGTTGGCTTTTTTGAATAATAAGAATTATATGTCACAGGGGTGGAGAATCAGGATTTTAGAGATGCTTAGATGGGGCATTGCTAAAAAAAAAAATGTTGGGAACCACTATATCTACATTGCACATGAGCTGGGGTGTGCTGGCAGGCAAGTTTGTACATTACACAGGACCTCCGATTTGCAGACTTGCAAGGTTGTTTACAACACCGGCACTCCCAGTTGCAGATTGCCAAGGTTTTCAGTGAAACAAGAACTCCCATTAGCAGACTGGCAGGGTATTGGGTCACTTTGGAGCTGTAGTTTAAACTCACATTTAACGTTTTGTGTGCCTGTCAGCTGTTCCCCTGAGCAAATTGCTAAGGTTTCCATCTGGCACTCCTTGTTTGATTTTGGGTCTACCCCCCTGCACTCAGCCTTACACACTGTGGGAATGGGCCCCTGAGACTTTTCCTAAAATGGAATTTAGCATCTGGACTGGAAACATTATTTTTTTCATTTTTTGCCCCAGATATTTTGATCTACTGCTAAGCAGCTATGGCAATTCATTTAAACTTACTGAGTTTAATGGACTATTAAAGCAGCATTTAAACCCCTTTTTTACCAATTCAAATATGAGAAGGGTGGAGAAAATCTGAGGAAACACACTGATACATGGCTTGCTCTCAGGATAATAAATCCTGACTTAGTGATCTTGTTTTTTCTTTATCCTCTCTTCTTGGCTGGTTCCTTATTAATATGGTTTGTCTTCTAGTTCTCTTCACATAAGAATGCCATCTCCTGAAACTTTTCCAACTTACCAATACTTTTGAATAATTTTTTTATCACTAAGAGCATTTTCTTTCCAAATAAGTTAATAGCTGTGCTGTGTTAGGGTTTACTATTTCTGTTACTAATGGGTCCTTCAGGATGCCGTGTACTGTCACATTCCTCAAGCCAAGAAGCAGGGAGTGGGAGAGCAAAAGCAACATTTAATACATGCATTAAAAATAAACATTTATGTGCAAAAGGGTTTTTGCTTCTCTGTCTGCCTCTCCCCCTCCTCCTTGCTATTGTGTATTCATAGCACTTGTGGGTTGTTGCACATGCATTTTTTCCTTCTGTGGCTTGCAAAGAGGCTGCCTACTGGATTGAGCTGACCAGCTTAAAGTGACTTTTGATCTCAATGCCCCTGTGATGCTATACAGTTTTCTGTAATATATAACTGAAGAGCAAACGATATGAGCCTGTTTGCACAACAGTGTCACCATCACTGTGGAACTTTAGGGTCTGTCCCCCCAACCCTTCTGGACCCAGTACCTTTCATTGCCTCCCTCATCCACCCCATAACCCTTAACTAACACTTATCTTTTCCTGGCTCCCTCCAGCTGGGTCTTTCAAAGTCTTTCCTTCTGGCTCCCAACGTTGTTTTTTTTTAAGTCAGCGCGCGTTCCCAGCCTCCTCTGTGCTCGTATTCCTCAGCCTCATTGGCTGAGGGGTTTCACAGTGCAAAGGATGCTGGGAATTGAAGTCCTTTTTCTTTGTTCACGTTCGGGGGGCTCCTGCCCCACTGCCACATTTCTCAACCCGACAGTTACCTGCGAACCCGGTTCGGGTGAGTGCAGGGAGGCTCGGTCGGGGCTAGTGGGGCCTGGTGCAACATCCTTTGTCACATTCCAATGGTTAACGCACAGATTTATAGGTATAGATTACAATTCAGCTATCGGGTTTGGGTAGGGGACAGTTAGTGGCTGGGACAGCACTCCCACTGGGTATGCATCCCAGCTGCGGAATTAATATTCACCCCTTGAGATGCTGATTGAAGGTGTGACAGCATTTCTTGTCACACAATTGGGTTTAACGTGGTGAGCACAAATGTAGTCTGTATTCAGACAAGTTTTGTTTGGTACTTTCATCATAGTATTGAATTGTTTTAGGGGGTAGAACTGACAATTGAACTGGTACCCACACTACTCAGTCCCCAGTGCAAAAGTTGCCAGTTTTTTACTATTGGTTTAATAAAGCGACCCATTTGTTTCACCCAACAACTATGTGTACGTATCTTTTTTCTGGGATTGATGGGCAAAGCCTGTTCAAGACATTAGTTTCCAACAAGTTTGAGGAACAGCTTCGAAGAACTTCTTTGAGCTTATTCAACTGATAAGAACAAGTCAGGAAGCCCTTTTATTTTGACATATTGGTAACTGGAGTGTATCATTGGTGTTTCCCCCCATAATGTAATATGTTATCTGGCATATGCCTTGTCCTCCAGTGCACTCAGTGACTCAATAAGGACACACAGATTGGCACTGACTTGTCCTGTGGCTTTATTATAAAACTAAAATACAGTGATACCTTATACAATGTCCAAACTTGGTTCCACAAGTTTGGACTTTATAGGGGTTTGGACTTTGTATGAGGAATGCAAAATCCTAGCCGCGATGTCTCATACAACGTCCAAATCCTTGCCACAATGCCTTGTGCAACGTTGTTTCCATAGAGGTACATTGTACTGTGACAGCATAGACTTCAGGGCAAAGTCAAGGAAACAGTCAGGAAACTGACAGAACTTTAAGAAATCATTGTCTAAAGGCTAAATATATTACAAAAACATGTCAAACAACCCTGATTTTAGGGGACAAACAATAGAACAAGTTTTTAACTTTTGAAAATTTTATGAAGTACAGGTTTAAAAGTTAACATGTCCCATCATGTGGCACAGTGTTAATCTGCAGCCATGTGGCCGATCATCCATTTTGTACAAGCTACTGTAAACAATTACTGGATGGAAGCAAGGAGAAAATGGATCCCAACATGTCCCATCATGCAGCACAGTATTACATAAGAACATAAGAACATAAGAACATAAGAACAGCCTTGCTGGAACAGGCCACAGCCCATCCAGTCCAGCATTCTGTCTCACACAGTGGCTCACCATTTCCTTCAGGGTATTCCCAAGCAGATGCCTGCTTAGGATTCCCTGGAAATGATATTGAGAGATATCCTGCCTATCTCTCCAACCCGGAGGTTGTCCTTAAGTATCCATAATTATAGCCATTGATACTCTTGTCCTCCATGAACTTGTCTAATCCTTTCTTAAAGCTGTCAAGACTGACAGCTGTCACCACTTCTTCTGGCAGGGAGTTCCATAGACCAGTAATCCTCTGGGTGAAAAAGTACTTTCTCTTATTTGTTTGAGAACTAGTACCCAAAAGTTTCATGGCGTGTCCCCTAGTTCTAGTGTTATGCGATAGGGAAAACAGTTTTTCCTTATCTACTTTGTCCACACCATGCATGATTTTATAAACTTCAATCAGGTCACCTCTTAGACGTCGTCGTTCAAGAGTGAAGAGGCCCAACTGTTGCAGCCTCAGATGGTAAGGAAGGTGTTCCAGTCCCCTAATCATTCTGGTTGCCCTCCTCTGCACTTTTTCCAGCTCCATAATATCCTTCTGGAGGTATGGCGACCAGAACTGTACACAGTATTCCAGGTGGGGCCTCACCATAGATTTATAAAGAGGCAAAATGACACTTGCTGACTTATTTTCTATACCCTTCCTAATGATCCCTAGCATTGAGTTTGCTTTTTTCACTGCTGAGGCACACTGGGTTGACACCTTCATTGAGTTGTCCACCAGGACACCAAGGTCCCTTTCCTGGTTTGTCGCAGAGAGTTCAGACCCCATCAGTTTATAAATGTAATTGGGGTTCTTTGCCCCAACATGCATCACTCTGCACTTACTAATGTTGAAACTCATTTGCCACTGTTTTGCCCACTCCCCCAGTGTCGAGAGATCCCTCTGGAGCTCCTCACAATCTCTCACAGTTTTCACTACCCTGTATAATTTAGTGTCGTCAGCAAATTTGGCTACCTTGCCTTTTACTCCTACCTCTAGATCATTTATGAAGAGGTTGAAAAGCAGGGGTCCCAGTACTGAACCTTGGGGGACCCCACTCTTTACTTCCCTCCACTTGGAGAAGTGTCCATTTAGTGCAACCCTCTGTTTCCTGTCCCTTAGCCAGTTGCTGATCCAGGACAAGACCTGTCCCTTTATTCCATGACTGGTAAGTTTATTCAAGAGCCTTTGGTGTGGGACCTTGTCAAAAGCCTTCTGAAAGTCCAGATAAACGATGTCAACTGGATCCCCCTTATCCACATGCTTGTTGACACTCTCAAAAAATTCCAACAGATTAGTGAGGCATGATTTGCCCTTGCAAAAGCCATGTTGGCTCTCCTTTAGCAGCGCCTTCTCTTCTATGTGCCTATTAATTCTATCTTTTAGGATGGTTTCCATCACTTTACCTGGGACACATGTCAAACTGACAGGTCGGTAATTCCCTGGATCACCCCTGGATCCTTTTTTGAAAATTGGTGTTACATTTGCTACCTTCCAGTCATCAGGCACAAAGCCTGATTTGAGGGAAAGATTATATATTTTGGCTAGGAGATCAGCAATTTCATCTTTAAGTTCCCTGAGAACTCGTGGATGGATGCCATCTGGTCCTGGTGATTTGTTAGTGTTTAGTTTAACAAGACATGCAAGGACCTCCTCCCTGGTTATTTCTATCTGGCTTAATTCTTCGGTTTCCCTCCCTACGAAGATAGGCTCTGTTTTGGGCATGCGGTCTCTGTCTTCTTCAGTGAATACTGAAGCAAAGAATTCATTGAGTCTCTCTGCAATCTCTGTTTCCTCTTTAATAACCCCTTGCCTTCCATTGTCATCTAATGGTCCAATGGCCTTCCTAGTTGGGTTCTTACTTCTAATGTACTTAAAGAAGTCTTTGTTATTTCTCTGAGTATTTTTAGCTATACGCTCCTCAAAGTCTTGCTTTGCTTTCCTGATTGTTGCCTTGCATTTGTTCTGCCAGAATTTATGTTTCTGCCTGCTGTCCTCATTCGGACAAGCCTTCCATCTTCTAAATGAGCTTTTCTTGCTCTTGATCACTTCCCGAACAGCTCCTGTAAGCCACATTGGAGTCCTCTTGGACCTGGCAGTGCCCTTTTTCCTTTTGGGTATGCATTCCAATTGAGCCTCTGTTATTGTTTTTGTAAACAGCCTCCATGCCTCTTGGAGTGTTTGGACTCTCTCAATTTTCCCTTTCAGCTTCTTTTTTACTAGTTTCCTCAACTTTGGGAAATTTCCTTTTTGAAAATTTAAGGTCTCTGTGTTAGATTTTATCAGTGACTTGCGGTCTATGATCAAGTTAAACATAATTGAGTTGTGGTCACTGTTCCCTATTGGATCAGTCACATTAACATCTTGCACCAGATCCTGAGTATTACTCAGGATCAAGTCAAGGATTCTTGTACCTCTAGTTGGGTCTTCAACCATCTGTCCCAGGGAACAATCATTTAGCATATCTAGGAACTTTATCTCTTTATCATGTGCTGAACAACAGTTCACCCAGTCTATGTGAGGGTAATTGAAGTCCCCCATTATAACCAGGCTTCCCTTCTTGGATGCCTCCTTTACAACATTCTCCAACTGCCAGTCTCCCTCAAGAGTTTGGGTCGGAGGCCGATAGTATATGCCTACTGTTAGACCATCCTTGTGGCCTGGTACTCTTACCCACAGAGCTTCTAATGGTGACTCCAAATCACCTAGATATTCCAATTCATACGATTTTATCACTTCTTTGACATACAAGGCCACACCACCTCCCATGTGCCCCTTCCTATCCTTCCTATACAGTTTGTAGCCTGGGATAACTGTATCCCATTGGTTATCATCCGTCCACCAGGTTTCAGTGATACCAATAATATCAATATTCTTATCTATTGCTAAGTATTCCAGCTCCCCTATTTTGTTCCGGAGGCTTCTGGCATTTGTATACAAGCATTTATATATGCTTTTCTGACACAGTCTTTTGTGTCCAGTTGCATTGTTAGACTGCCTCTTGCATCCTTCTGCTAGAATGCTAGTGACTAGCTCCTCGCTCTGCTCAGTAAATTTTGCATCCTCCTCACTACTCAAGTTCACACTTTTCCGAACCGGATGCTGCCCAGCTCCTGTCGGCTTTCTCCCATTTATCAGTTTAAAAGCTGCTCTGCAGCCTTTTTGATGTTGAGTGCCAGCAATCTGGTCCCATCATGGTTCAAATGCAACCCATCCCTCCTGAACAGATTTGGCTTGTCCCAAAATGTTCTCCAGTTCCTGACAAATCTGAAACCCTCCTCTCGACACCACCGCCTCATCCACGCATTGAGGCTTCTGAGCTCTGCCTGCCTGGTAGGTCCTGCGCGAGGGACAGGCAGCACTTCTGAAAATGCTACCTTGGAAGTCCGGGACTTCAATCTTCTTCCTAACAACCTGAATTTGGCTTCCAGGACAGACCGCTTGGCCTTCCCAACATCATTGGTACCAACGTGTACCATGACAACTGGCTCATTCCCAGTTCTCTCTAACAATCTATCTAGATTTCTATTAATCATCCAAACAGCAGCAAACACCAAACAATTGCCCACCCCACCAAACAGTGCTCCCCCAAAAAAGACCAACAAAAGAAAAATTATGGAGCATGCAATCTGTTTTTAAAAACCACAGCAGAAAACACCAAAAATTGCCCACCCTACCAAAATATTGCCCTCCCCCATCCACCTTCCTACCCCAAGCCAATCAGAAACAGAAAACCTCATTTACCTACCTTTCCACTGTGCCAAAGAATGGTCCAAGAACCTGAAGAATGCTGTAAAAATCCCAGGAATGCTTCCAAAAATTCTGATGAAAAAATTCAAAGAAAGTTCAAAAAACGTGCTCAAAACCACTCCTAAACACTCTTCACCTCATGCAAAACCCACAAGATCAATGCACGCATGCGTCCTGCCTTTTATACTGCCCAGGCACAATGCAACCTGGGAAAATCCCCAAAGTCACAGCGACTTTGTATGAGGAAACTTTTTCTAAGGAATTAAGCGATGTTGTATGAATTTGACGTTGTACAAAGGGGACTTTGTATGAGGTATTACTGTAACTGTACAGTAACACCACACAAGAAGTGATGATATGTCTCTCATTAAACTGAAATCATAATTCAGTGCATTCTTTTTTTGCAGAAAAGAAAGGAAACAATTACAACAGAGATGGAAAAGACAGCGAAAAAGGGTCACACATTAAGTTAGTAATTAAAAAGTACAATGCCCGTTGAACATTAATGCTTCTAACCCGCTAGACAATTTTAACATTGAAACTGTCACTGAAAGTTACATTATGCAAATCTTTTGCTATGCCAAAAGCTTTACCAGTGCAAAGACAAAAACTTAGTCTATGATTTTGCTCCTCCCCTCACCCTATTTTAAGAAAAAAGGGAGCACTACTTAAAATTAAATAAAAACTGCTTAGAACTCAAGTTCTATTATAAAACCAATTGTTGTATGTCTTAGCTTAGAAAGTCTCTATAACTGAATAAATACTAGATGTTCTTTTACAATACCACATGTTATGTGTGCTTCATCTTTAATAGGCACTAACTCATTTAGCTTCAGGGTAACATCAGGCTAATCAAAGGTCACCTAAGTCTGGTTTGACATTGAGTGAAAGTTGACAGTGTACCGGTTGCTCTGGCACACTATATATAGGGATATTTTCCCCTCACAGCAGTTATGACCATTAGAGACTGATGTACTGTGCTGACTTTCAGACTGTTCAGTTTAAATCCTTTAAAACTTTTGAAATCTCATTCTAGAATAGATTTAGCCATTCAAGCAGGAATTGTGGGGTCTTTTGGATCATTTACATGCATTCATGTAGCATAGCCACGTGGCCATCTTAAACTGGATTTACAGTAGGGTTTTGTTAGCTCCATCTGCACAATACCATCATAGGCTTTTTCTTTAATGTAACACTCATCATTTTCAGCAGCAGCATAATGTGTCATCAAGTTAGTTCTGACATATGTGACCTATGGGAGAGGGTTTTCTAGTAAAGGTAAAGGTTTCCCTTGCTCAAAAGCCAGTCGTATCCAACTCTAGGGTTCAGTGCTCATCTCTGTTTCAAAGCCAAAGAGCCAGCGCCTCCTGCTTCTGCAGATGTTTCTGTGGTCATGTGGCAGGCATGACTAGACACCGGAGCGCCCGAAACGCTGTTTACCTTCCCACCAAAGTGATCCCTATTTATCTACTTGCAATTTCTTGCTTTTGAACTGCTAGGTTGGCAGGAGCTGGGACAAAGACAAGAGCTCATTCTGTTTACCATTCCCTAATTCTGGGGGGCATACTGAGACTGTGCAGCTTGCCTAAGGACATATAGACTGGCTCTTCTGGTATGCACAGTGGGGGGTTTAACTAGATACCTAACTCACTGAGCTATCCAGCTTACCAGGATAAATAACACTGACACTGTATGGATGATGGCTATTTTATGACCTCAATAAGAATTTCATTGTGTAACAGCAGATAGAAATGCCTCATGTCTGAAGGAGCATCTGTGTGTTTCTGAAGAAACTGTGGTACATCCAAAAGCCCAAAGGCAGAAAACTAAAGATGGAATGAAATAAAGTAAAAGCAGATAACATAAAATAAAAGTCTTGTAATGCTGCTGAATTCTCATGTCATGGTATTTTTCTGAAATGAATGGCTTTCACCTCTCTCTGTTAACCTCACCATGGATCAGATGTATGCTTTTCCTGAAATCAGACTATTCTGCTACCTACAAAAACATGTCTCTTCTGTTTTGCTTCATTGTGGTTCACTTTAAAACATAAGCTATTACATTAGCTGGATCAAAACTATATGTACCCCAATAGAATAGGGGGAAAATCAATGGTTATGTTGGGAAATTTTTCTCTCAACCAATTCTGTGGTCTAAGTGTGCAAAAATGTGGCAGGTAGCTGTTATCTGAAGTCACTGTTTATAACTGTGGAGGTAACAAAGTCATTGAATATTTACATTGTATGTTTCACTTTGTGTAGAGGACTAAAAGACCCCTTCATAATGTATTGTGGTAGATTCATCTATACCATGTATAGAAAACTATGTCACAAATATCATTCTCCATACGTCTGAAGAAATGACCTGAAAGCTCATGCTGGAAATACATCTGTTAGCCTTAAAGGTTTTGCTATACATTTATTTATTTTTAAATTATGCAAGCTGAAGCATACTAACATGACTTCCTTGCTGAATTTTTTTAGATTAAAATTACAAATTTCTAAACTATATAACAGTTATTTAAACAGAAATAGTTCCTTCTCCTTCAAGTGAAGAATGTTGTGACAATGTGGTGTTAACCACTGATGGAAACTCACTATTGTTCTTCTTTCCAAGCATTTTTCTTCCTCCACACTAGATATTACAGAGTTTGTCAAACAGAGGACCATTGCTCTGTCCTTCACAATGAGAGTAGCCACTGTGTTGTATAAGTTATGCATAGTGATCCAATTCACACATTTATTCTGTCCATTTATTTGGTTCTTGAGTATTAAAGAGGAAACAGGGGCTAGAAAAATGCCATTACATGGTCTAATAAGCAGTTCATATTATCATAGAATTATGCTAACAATGGGAAAAATCTTTGTTCCAAAAGGATTTAATTGTTTAACTGCATTATTTTGAAAGTATTTAACTCATTTACACACCCTGATTGTTTAAATGAAAATGCCCAACCTGTCCAAGCACTGTTCAGCTCACCTATGCAATACTAGAACTCTGAACCAGTCTCTCCTTCAGTATCTCCCGTCTACAGTTGATTCCAAATGCTCTTCCTTTCATTGTCTCTCTGGAGACTTTCGTTTAGATTCTTTAAGACATCACTAAAAACTTATGTGGACTTCTACTTATGTTTGAGAGTTCTCTAATTCTTCTTGAGTCAGCTGTGTTTCAGTTGAGTTTCTCAGAATGAGCCTGCATTCTCATCTTGCACAATTCCTGTATTAGTTTGCAACATTTCTTCCAGAAATTTCTACATATTTTCACATGCACTTTTCCTAACAGACACACATACTTATGCATTTTTTAAATACGTGCACATTATTCAGATTTACACCTGACACACTGTATCTACATTTTTTTGTCTTGCTTTATCATCAAAAGGCATCCTTGGTATCACTCTCACTCAATAAATCTCCCAGGTGAGATATGTTGTGTCCTGCTGCTTATCTCAGGGGGGGAAATGAATTTATTTCCCATCCTTTGCCCTGGTGAAACTCTCCAATCCCACCTTTCACTGTATTCAGAGGTAAGCTAGGTGACAAGGTGTGAAAAAGTCTCACAAACCTGCTTCTACTCCATAAAGCACACTATGTCACATAGTAAGATAACCAGGTAAGACATTGCTGATCTCTGTGAGATTTCTCACCTCCAAGGGGAGAGATTAATTTGCACAAAACATCTCCATGCAGAACTAGTGTCTTTCTCTGGTGTGAAGCAATGATTCAAAAGTTTGTGTGGTTCTTTCACGCCCACCCAGGCCCACTGCCTTCCAGCTTGGGTGACTAAGAAACCACACAACAGACCCAAAGATGTAGTTCTTAAGCATTAATGTAACTGGGCAGCAGGTGTTGTAATTCCTCACATTTTGTGCAATTTGTACTATACGCACAAAAATAATCTTAACAAAAATAAGAACTCCCATTGTTTCTTGTAGAAAATGGAATGTCATGGGCACAGGGAAGATTTCTGTTTCTCATTCTCACACATAAACACAAGAAAAGAAAAGATTTACATGCCTGGGGGCAATTATGATGTTGGACAATAAGCCACCTATGCTCCTCAGTGTCATTTCTACCAAGAAGTATTTGGTTACCTTTTTCTCATGATTTGGTTTGGAAGATGGGGAAAATATCAGTATAAAAATATGTTAATAATGCTCTTAAGTATCATTTGCAGTTAAGAAGCTTCAGGCAAACCCTTTCCTTGAACTCATCTTGTTGCAAGTACTTCCTCTTTGTTCTCCAATGTTATTTTATCTATCTTTATTTTAAAAGACTGTCTGGCCGAACATCCTGCTATGCTAATGGAGTAGACTGTACAGCCAGCGACTCAACACCAAGTGTTTGGTGGCAGTAAATAACCTGACTCTCTAAAGGGGCCAATGGCTATGGGTAGTGAGCCCCTTTAGGTAGGGTGGAGGAAATGCCACTGGAAACCATCATATTTGGCCCAATGGCAAAATGAGTGGAGGAGGAACTCTGATTCCCAACGGTCATGGAGGAGGAAGAGGCCATGCCAGATGGAATGGCTGTAAAGGCTCACCTTGTCAATATCCTCAAGGCTGCAGCAGTCCTGGCACTAAATCCTGCACGTCTCATTTCATATGCGCCACAGGAGATGGCTCCATGATCATAGTACGTGGGTCACGTCATGGCATGCTGGGATCCACCTAAAACAAATTCATGCCAATTGCATTTTCCCTGCTTCGGGGCGGGGGGGGGGGTAATTCTCGGATTTGAGTTGCAGCAGCCGCTGATTTTAAAAAAGAAACTAACAGGGAGGCTTGAAGGAAGCTAGGATGAACCAAATTTAATTTGTAATTTACACTTGTCTATCTTTGTCTCTAAATGGTATGAAGTCTTTTAATCTGGGAACTTTGTATTTACTATTTCTGTTACTAATGGGTCCTTCAGGATGCCGTGTACTGTCACATTCCTCAAGCCAAGAAGCAGGGAGTGGGAGAGCAAAAGCAACATTTAATACATGCATTAAAAATAAACATTTATGTGCAAAAGGGTTTTTGCTTCTCTGTCTGCCTCTCCCCCTCCTCCTTGCTATTGTGTATTCATAGCACTTGTGGGTTGTTGCACATGCATTTTTTCCTTCTGTGGCTTGCAAAGAGGCTGCCTACTGGATTGAGCTGACCAGCTTAAAGTGACTTTTGATCTCAATGCCCCTGTGATGCTATACAGTTTTCTGTAATATATAACTGAAGAGCAAACGATATGAGCCTGTTTGCACAACAGTGTCACCATCACTGTGGAACTTTAGGGTCTGTCCCCCCAACCCTTCTGGACCCAGTACCTTTCATTGCCTCCCTCATCCACCCCATAACCCTTAACTAACACTTATCTTTTCCTGGCTCCCTCCAGCTGGGTCTTTCAAAGTCTTTCCTTCTGGCTCCCAACGTTGTTTTTTTTTAAGTCAGCGCGCGTTCCCAGCCTCCTCTGTGCTCGTATTCCTCAGCCTCATTGGCTGAGGGGTTTCACAGTGCAAAGGATGCTGGGAATTGAAGTCCTTTTTCTTTGTTCACGTTCGGGGGGCTCCTGCCCCACTGCCACATTTCTCAACCCGACAGTTACCTGCGAACCCGGTTCGGGTGAGTGCAGGGAGGCTCGGTCGGGGCTAGTGGGGCCTGGTGCAACATCCTTTGTCACATTCCAATGGTTAACGCACAGATTTATAGGTATAGATTACAATTCAGCTATCGGGTTTGGGTAGGGGACAGTTAGTGGCTGGGACAGCACTCCCACTGGGTATGCATCCCAGCTGCGGAATTAATATTCACCCCTTGAGATGCTGATTGAAGGTGTGACAGCATTTCTTGTCACACAATTGGGTTTAACGTGGTGAGCACAAATGTAGTCTGTATTCAGACAAGTTTTGTTTGGTACTTTCATCATAGTATTGAATTGTTTTAGGGGGTAGAACTGACAATTGAACTGGTACCCACACTACTCAGTCCCCAGTGCAAAAGTTGCCAGTTTTTTACTATTGGTTTAATAAAGCGACCCATTTGTTTCACCCAACAACTATGTGTACGTATCTTTTTTCTGGGATTGATGGGCAAAGCCTGTTCAAGACATTAGTTTCCAACAAGTTTGAGGAACAGCTTCGAAGAACTTCTTTGAGCTTATTCAACTGATAAGAACAAGTCAGGAAGCCCTTTTATTTTGACATATTGGTAACTGGAGTGTATCATTGGTGTTTCCCCCCATAATGTAATATGTTATCTGGCATATGCCTTGTCCTCCAGTGCACTCAGTGACTCAATAAGGACACACAGATTGGCACTGACTTGTCCTGTGGCTTTATTATAAAACTAAAATACAGTGATACCTTATACAATGTCCAAACTTGGTTCCACAAGTTTGGACTTTATAGGGGTTTGGACTTTGTATGAGGAATGCAAAATCCTAGCCGCGATGTCTCATACAACGTCCAAATCCTTGCCACAATGCCTTGTGCAACGTTGTTTCCATAGAGGTACATTGTACTGTGACAGCATAGACTTCAGGGCAAAGTCAAGGAAACAGTCAGGAAACTGACAGAACTTTAAGAAATCATTGTCTAAAGGCTAAATATATTACAAAAACATGTCAAACAACCCTGATTTTAGGGGACAAACAATAGAACAAGTTTTTAACTTTTGAAAATTTTATGAAGTACAGGTTTAAAAGTTAACATGTCCCATCATGTGGCACAGTGTTAATCTGCAGCCATGTGGCCGATCATCCATTTTGTACAAGCTACTGTAAACAATTACTGGATGGAAGCAAGGAGAAAATGGATCCCAACATGTCCCATCATGCAGCACAGTATTACATAAGAACATAAGAACATAAGAACATAAGAACAGCCTTGCTGGAACAGGCCACAGCCCATCCAGTCCAGCATTCTGTCTCACACAGTGGCTCACCATTTCCTTCAGGGTATTCCCAAGCAGATGCCTGCTTAGGATTCCCTGGAAATGATATTGAGAGATATCCTGCCTATCTCTCCAACCCGGAGGTTGTCCTTAAGTATCCATAATTATAGCCATTGATACTCTTGTCCTCCATGAACTTGTCTAATCCTTTCTTAAAGCTGTCAAGACTGACAGCTGTCACCACTTCTTCTGGCAGGGAGTTCCATAGACCAGTAATCCTCTGGGTGAAAAAGTACTTTCTCTTATTTGTTTGAGAACTAGTACCCAAAAGTTTCATGGCGTGTCCCCTAGTTCTAGTGTTATGCGATAGGGAAAACAGTTTTTCCTTATCTACTTTGTCCACACCATGCATGATTTTATAAACTTCAATCAGGTCACCTCTTAGACGTCGTCGTTCAAGAGTGAAGAGGCCCAACTGTTGCAGCCTCAGATGGTAAGGAAGGTGTTCCAGTCCCCTAATCATTCTGGTTGCCCTCCTCTGCACTTTTTCCAGCTCCATAATATCCTTCTGGAGGTATGGCGACCAGAACTGTACACAGTATTCCAGGTGGGGCCTCACCATAGATTTATAAAGAGGCAAAATGACACTTGCTGACTTATTTTCTATACCCTTCCTAATGATCCCTAGCATTGAGTTTGCTTTTTTCACTGCTGAGGCACACTGGGTTGACACCTTCATTGAGTTGTCCACCAGGACACCAAGGTCCCTTTCCTGGTTTGTCGCAGAGAGTTCAGACCCCATCAGTTTATAAATGTAATTGGGGTTCTTTGCCCCAACATGCATCACTCTGCACTTACTAATGTTGAAACTCATTTGCCACTGTTTTGCCCACTCCCCCAGTGTCGAGAGATCCCTCTGGAGCTCCTCACAATCTCTCACAGTTTTCACTACCCTGTATAATTTAGTGTCGTCAGCAAATTTGGCTACCTTGCCTTTTACTCCTACCTCTAGATCATTTATGAAGAGGTTGAAAAGCAGGGGTCCCAGTACTGAACCTTGGGGGACCCCACTCTTTACTTCCCTCCACTTGGAGAAGTGTCCATTTAGTGCAACCCTCTGTTTCCTGTCCCTTAGCCAGTTGCTGATCCAGGACAAGACCTGTCCCTTTATTCCATGACTGGTAAGTTTATTCAAGAGCCTTTGGTGTGGGACCTTGTCAAAAGCCTTCTGAAAGTCCAGATAAACGATGTCAACTGGATCCCCCTTATCCACATGCTTGTTGACACTCTCAAAAAATTCCAACAGATTAGTGAGGCATGATTTGCCCTTGCAAAAGCCATGTTGGCTCTCCTTTAGCAGCGCCTTCTCTTCTATGTGCCTATTAATTCTATCTTTTAGGATGGTTTCCATCACTTTACCTGGGACACATGTCAAACTGACAGGTCGGTAATTCCCTGGATCACCCCTGGATCCTTTTTTGAAAATTGGTGTTACATTTGCTACCTTCCAGTCATCAGGCACAAAGCCTGATTTGAGGGAAAGATTATATATTTTGGCTAGGAGATCAGCAATTTCATCTTTAAGTTCCCTGAGAACTCGTGGATGGATGCCATCTGGTCCTGGTGATTTGTTAGTGTTTAGTTTAACAAGACATGCAAGGACCTCCTCCCTGGTTATTTCTATCTGGCTTAATTCTTCGGTTTCCCTCCCTACGAAGATAGGCTCTGTTTTGGGCATGCGGTCTCTGTCTTCTTCAGTGAATACTGAAGCAAAGAATTCATTGAGTCTCTCTGCAATCTCTGTTTCCTCTTTAATAACCCCTTGCCTTCCATTGTCATCTAATGGTCCAATGGCCTTCCTAGTTGGGTTCTTACTTCTAATGTACTTAAAGAAGTCTTTGTTATTTCTCTGAGTATTTTTAGCTATACGCTCCTCAAAGTCTTGCTTTGCTTTCCTGATTGTTGCCTTGCATTTGTTCTGCCAGAATTTATGTTTCTGCCTGCTGTCCTCATTCGGACAAGCCTTCCATCTTCTAAATGAGCTTTTCTTGCTCTTGATCACTTCCCGAACAGCTCCTGTAAGCCACATTGGAGTCCTCTTGGACCTGGCAGTGCCCTTTTTCCTTTTGGGTATGCATTCCAATTGAGCCTCTGTTATTGTTTTTGTAAACAGCCTCCATGCCTCTTGGAGTGTTTGGACTCTCTCAATTTTCCCTTTCAGCTTCTTTTTTACTAGTTTCCTCAACTTTGGGAAATTTCCTTTTTGAAAATTTAAGGTCTCTGTGTTAGATTTTATCAGTGACTTGCGGTCTATGATCAAGTTAAACATAATTGAGTTGTGGTCACTGTTCCCTATTGGATCAGTCACATTAACATCTTGCACCAGATCCTGAGTATTACTCAGGATCAAGTCAAGGATTCTTGTACCTCTAGTTGGATCTTCAACCATCTGTCCCAGGGAACAATCATTTAGCATATCTAGGAACTTTATCTCTTTATCATGTGCTGAACAACAGTTCACCCAGTCTATGTGAGGGTAATTGAAGTCCCCCATTATAACCAGGCTTCCCTTCTTGGATGCCTCCTTTACAACATTCTCCAACTGCCAGTCTCCCTCAAGAGTTTGGGTCGGAGGCCGATAGTATATGCCTACTGTTAGACCATCCTTGTGGCCTGGTACTCTTACCCACAGAGCTTCTAATGGTGACTCCAAATCACCTAGATATTCCAATTCATACGATTTTATCACTTCTTTGACATACAAGGCCACACCACCTCCCATGTGCCCCTTCCTATCCTTCCTATACAGTTTGTAGCCTGGGATAACTGTATCCCATTGGTTATCATCCGTCCACCAGGTTTCAGTGATACCAATAATATCAATATTCTTATCTATTGCTAAGTATTCCAGCTCCCCTATTTTGTTCCGGAGGCTTCTGGCATTTGTATACAAGCATTTATATATGCTTTTCTGACACAGTCTTTTGTGTCCAGTTGCATTGTTAGACTGCCTCTTGCATCCTTCTGCTAGAATGCTAGTGACTAGCTCCTCGCTCTGCTCAGTAAATTTTGCATCCTCCTCACTACTCAAGTTCACACTTTTCCGAACCGGATGCTGCCCAGCTCCTGTCGGCTTTCTCCCATTTATCAGTTTAAAAGCTGCTCTGCAGCCTTTTTGATGTTGAGTGCCAGCAATCTGGTCCCATCATGGTTCAAATGCAACCCATCCCTCCTGAACAGATTTGGCTTGTCCCAAAATGTTCTCCAGTTCCTGACAAATCTGAAACCCTCCTCTCGACACCACCGCCTCATCCACGCATTGAGGCTTCTGAGCTCTGCCTGCCTGGTAGGTCCTGCGCGAGGGACAGGCAGCACTTCTGAAAATGCTACCTTGGAAGTCCGGGACTTCAATCTTCTTCCTAACAACCTGAATTTGGCTTCCAGGACAGACCGCTTGGCCTTCCCAACATCATTGGTACCAACGTGTACCATGACAACTGGCTCATTCCCAGTTCTCTCTAACAATCTATCTAGATTTCTATTAATCATCCAAACAGCAGCAAACACCAAACAATTGCCCACCCCACCAAACAGTGCTCCCCCAAAAAAGACCAACAAAAGAAAAATTATTGAGCATGCAATCTGTTTTTAAAAACCACAGCAGAAAACACCAAAAATTGCCCACCCTACCAAAATATTGCCCTCCCCCATCCACCTTCCTACCCCAAGCCAATCAGAAACAGAAAACCTCATTTACCTACCTTTCCACTGTGCCAAAGAATGGTCCAAGAACCTGAAGAATGCTGTAAAAATCCCAGGAATGCTTCCAAAAATTCTGATGAAAAAATTCAAAGAAAGTTCAAAAAACGTGCTCAAAACCACTCCTAAACACTCTTCACCTCATGCAAAACCCACAAGATCAATGCACGCATGCGTCCTGCCTTTTATACTGCCCAGGCACAATGCAACCTGGGAAAATCCCCAAAGTCACAGCGACTTTGTATGAGGAAACTTTTTCTAAGGAATTAAGCGATGTTGTATGAATTTGACGTTGTACAAAGGGGACTTTGTATGAGGTATTACTGTAACTGTACAGTAACACCACACAAGAAGTGATGATATGCCTCTCATTAAACTGAAATCATAATTCAGTGCATTCTTTTTTTGCAGAAAAGAAAGGAAACAATTACAACAGAGATGGAAAAGACAGCGAAAAAGGGTCACACATTAAGTTAGTAATTAAAAAGTACAATGCCCGTTGAACATTAATGCTTCTAACCCGCTAGACAATTTTAACATTGAAACTGTCACTGAAAGTTACATTATGCAAATCTTTTGCTATGCCAAAAGCTTTACCAGTGCAAAGACAAAAACTTAGTCTATGATTTTGCTCCTCCCCTCACCCTATTTTAAGAAAAAAGGGAGCACTACTTAAAATTAAATAAAAACTGCTTAGAACTCAAGTTCTATTATAAAACCAATTGTTGTATGTCTTAGCTTAGAAAGTCTCTATAACTGAATAAATACTAGATGTTCTTTTACAATACCACATGTTATGTGTGCTTCATCTTTAATAGGCACTAACTCATTTAGCTTCAGGGTAACATCAGGCTAATCAAAGGTCACCTAAGTCTGGTTTGACATTGAGTGAAAGTTGACAGTGTACCGGTTGCTCTGGCACACTATATATAGGGATATTTTCCCCTCACAGCAGTTATGACCATTAGAGACTGATGTACTGTGCTGACTTTCAGACTGTTCAGTTTAAATCCTTTAAAACTTTTGAAATCTCATTCTAGAATAGATTTAGCCATTCAAGCAGGAATTGTGGGGTCTTTTGGATCATTTACATGCATTCATGTAGCATAGCCACGTGGCCATCTTAAACTGGATTTACAGTAGGGTTTTGTTAGCTCCATCTGCACAATACCATCATAGGCTTTTTCTTTAATGTAACACTCATCATTTTCAGCAGCAGCATAATGTGTCATCAAGTTAGTTCTGACATATGTGACCTATGGGAGAGGGTTTTCTAGTAAAGGTAAAGGTTTCCCTTGCTCAAAAGCCAGTCGTATCCAACTCTAGGGTTCAGTGCTCATCTCTGTTTCAAAGCCAAAGAGCCAGCGCCTCCTGCTTCTGCAGATGTTTCTGTGGTCATGTGGCAGGCATGACTAGACACCGGAGCGCCCGAAACGCTGTTTACCTTCCCACCAAAGTGATCCCTATTTATCTACTTGCAATTTCTTGCTTTTGAACTGCTAGGTTGGCAGGAGCTGGGACAAAGACAAGAGCTCATTCTGTTTACCATTCCCTAATTCTGGGGGGCATACTGAGACTGTGCAGCTTGCCTAAGGACATATAGACTGGCTCTTCTGGTATGCACAGTGGGGGGTTTAACTAGATACCTAACTCACTGAGCTATCCAGCTTACCAGGATAAATAACACTGACACTGTATGGATGATGGCTATTTTATGACCTCAATAAGAATTTCATTGTGTAACAGCAGATAGAAATGCCTCATGTCTGAAGGAGCATCTGTGTGTTTCTGAAGAAACTGTGGTACATCCAAAAGCCCAAAGGCAGAAAACTAAAGATGGAATGAAATAAAGTAAAAGCAGATAACATAAAATAAAAGTCTTGTAATGCTGCTGAATTCTCATGTCGTGGTATTTTTCTGAAATGAATGGCTTTCACCTCTCTCTGTTAACCTCACCATGGATCAGATGTATGCTTTTCCTGAAATCAGACTATTATGCTACCTACAAAAACATGTCTCTTCTGTTTTGCTTCATTGTGGTTCACTTTAAAACATAAGCTATTACATTAGCTGGATCAAAACTATATGTACCCCAATAGAATAGGGGGAAAATCAATGGTTATGTTGGGAAATTTTTCTCTCAACCAATTCTGTGGTCTAAGTGTGCAAAAATGTGGCAGGTAGCTGTTATCTGAAGTCACTGTTTATAACTGTGGAGGTAACAAAGTCATTGAATATTTACATTGTATGTTTCACTTTGTGTAGAGGACTAAAAGACCCCTTCATAATGTATTGTGGTAGATTCATCTATACCATGTATAGAAAACTATGTCACAAATATCATTCTCCATACGTCTGAAGAAATGACCTGAAAGCTCATGCTGGAAATACATCTGTTAGCCTTAAAGGTTTTGCTATACATTTATTTATTTTTAAATTATGCAAGCTGAAGCATACTAACATGACTTCCTTGCTGAATTTTTTTAGATTAAAATTACAAATTTCTAAACTATATAACAGTTATTTAAACAGAAATAGTTCCTTCTCCTTCAAGTGAAGAATGTTGTGACAATGTGGTGTTAACCACTGATGGAAACTCACTATTGTTCTTCTTTCCAAGCATTTTTCTTCCTCCACACTAGATATTACAGAGTTTGTCAAACAGAGGACCATTGCTCTGTCCTTCACAATGAGAGTAGCCACTGTGTTGTATAAGTTATGCATAGTGATCCAATTCACACATTTATTCTGTCCATTTATTTGGTTCTTGAGTATTAAAGAGGAAACAGGGGCTAGAAAAATGCCATTACATGGTCTAATAAGCAGTTCATATTATCATAGAATTATGCTAACAATGGGAAAAATCTTTGTTCCAAAAGGATTTAATTGTTTAACTGCATTATTTTGAAAGTATTTAACTCATTTACACACCCTGATTGTTTAAATGAAAATGCCCAACCTGTCCAAGCACTGTTCAGCTCACCTATGCAATACTAGAACTCTGAACCAGTCTCTCCTTCAGTATCTCCCGTCTACAGTTGATTCCAAATGCTCTTCCTTTCATTGTCTCTCTGGAGACTTTCGTTTAGATTCTTTAAGACATCACTAAAAACTTATGTGGACTTCTACTTATGTTTGAGAGTTCTCTAATTCTTCTTGAGTCAGCTGTGTTTCAGTTGAGTTTCTCAGAATGAGCCTGCATTCTCATCTTGCACAATTCCTGTATTAGTTTGCAACATTTCTTCCAGAAATTTCTACATATTTTCACATGCACTTTTCCTAACAGACACACATACTTATGCATTTTTTAAATACGTGCACATTATTCAGATTTACACCTGACACACTGTATCTACATTTTTTTGTCTTGCTTTATCATCAAAAGGCATCCTTGGTATCACTCTCACTCAATAAATCTCCCAGGTGAGATATGTTGTGTCCTGCTGCTTATCTCAGGGGGGGAAATGAATTTATTTCCCATCCTTTGCCCTGGTGAAACTCTCCAATCCCACCTTTCACTGTATTCAGAGGTAAGCTAGGTGACAAGGTGTGAAAAAGTCTCACAAACCTGCTTCTACTCCATAAAGCACACTATGTCACATAGTAAGATAACCAGGTAAGACATTGCTGATCTCTGTGAGATTTCTCACCTCCAAGGGGAGAGATTAATTTGCACAAAACATCTCCATGCAGAACTAGTGTCTTTCTCTGGTGTGAAGCAATGATTCAAAAGTTTGTGTGGTTCTTTCACGCCCACCCAGGCCCACTGCCTTCCAGCTTGGGTGACTAAGAAACCACACAACAGACCCAAAGATGTAGTTCTTAAGCATTAATGTAACTGGGCAGCAGGTGTTGTAATTCCTCACATTTTGTGCAATTTGTACTATACGCACAAAAATAATCTTAACAAAAATAAGAACTCCCATTGTTTCTTGTAGAAAATGGAATGTCATGGGCACAGGGAAGATTTCTGTTTCTCATTCTCACACATAAACACAAGAAAAGAAAAGATTTACATGCCTGGGGGCAATTATGATGTTGGACAATAAGCCACCTATGCTCCTCAGTGTCATTTCTACCAAGAAGTATTTGGTTACCTTTTTCTCATGATTTGGTTTGGAAGATGGGGAAAATATCAGTATAAAAATATGTTAATAATGCTCTTAAGTATCATTTGCAGTTAAGAAGCTTCAGGCAAACCCTTTCCTTGAACTCATCTTGTTGCAAGTACTTCCTCTTTGTTCTCCAATGTTATTTTATCTATCTTTATTTTAAAAGACTGTCTGGCCGAACATCCTGCTATGCTAATGGAGTAGACTGTACAGCCAGCGACTCAACACCAAGTGTTTGGTGGCAGTAAATAACCTGACTCTCTAAAGGGGCCAATGGCTATGGGTAGTGAGCCCCTTTAGGTAGGGTGGAGGAAATGCCACTGGAAACCATCATATTTGGCCCAATGGCAAAATGAGTGGAGGAGGAACTCTGATTCCCAACGGTCATGGAGGAGGAAGAGGCCATGCCAGATGGAATGGCTGTAAAGGCTCACCTTGTCAATATCCTCAAGGCTGCAGCAGTCCTGGCACTAAATCCTGCACGTCTCATTTCATATGCGCCACAGGAGATGGCTCCATGATCATAGTACGTGGGTCACGTCATGGCATGCTGGGATCCACCTAAAACAAATTCATGCCAATTGCATTTTCCCTGCTTCGGGGCGGGGGGGGGGGGGGGGTAATTCTCGGATTTGAGTTGCAGCAGCCGCTGATTTTAAAAAAGAAACTAACAGGGAGGCTTGAAGGAAGCTAGGATGAACCAAATTTAATTTGTAATTTACACTTGTCTATCTTTGTCTCTAAATGGTATGAAGTCTTTTAATCTGGGAACTTTGTATTTTGAATACATCCACTATAAATTTGTCGCCACTGCTTGTGAAACTGCATTTACTTCCGGACCAAAATTCAGAAAGAGAGACTGTATAAACAAAAGGGAACTTATTGTGTTCCTCCTTACTTTTCAACATCCAGGTTGTATTTAATGTTACTGTTCTTCCCATTAAGTAGATAATGTGTTGATCTGTGTATTATTAAAGTATTGTGTTGGCATTATCAGGAGGTGGGGAGAGGAACCCAGCAAAATTCTAGTTCTATCTTCTGAGCAACTCTGATTTTGCACTTTGCAAATATTTAGTAATAAAGTTGACAACAACCAAATAAAAAAAAAATACTTTTCTCACTTGAGATTGATAAAATGGCATACATTCTGAAGAATCCCTGCCAATAAGCATCTAAAAATGTCATTTAAAATGACTTAGAGGTAACTTTGCAACTACTACCAACATTCTTTTTTACTTACTCGTTGCACAGATTTTAACAAAAACTACTAGTTAGGTTAACTGTGCTGAATGTAATGGGTTACTTCCAAACTGTGTTCCTTACCTGCTTCATATCTAATACTGGTCTCTACTATTTAACAGCCTTTTGGTCCTGTTGTCTCCTGTCTTTTCTTCCATGTCTTTGTGGCCTTTGAACATCCTTGTATTCCCACTGCACTAGTTCAGCTGTTAGATTGACTCTGTGTCTCATTGTTTCTCACTTCCACCTTTGCTATAACTCAACACTAAAATAGCACCCCCTTCTCTATTCATCAGCCACATCTCCAGTTTCCTTCACAGTTGACCTTATGACCATCCCTTTCATCCCATATATTCTGAATCATCTGCATGATAACTGCTCTTTTACTGTCATCATTCATCCTTTGCTTATCAACCACTAAATCCTTCTTCACGGCCTCCCCTCTCCCTAACTGATCTGTCTTAATGTAAATTGTCAGTCCTTTGGGTAAAGAGGGCCATGTCCTTTGGTTGCCCTGTACGGCACCCAGCAACGTGCCTGATCCACATAAATATTCAGCAGTAGTCATTGACGGCTAGGTGTTAGTCTGTTGCAAACTACGGAACAGCAAAAAACACAAACTGCAGATTTCAATGAAAATGAAATCTGCAACAAGGCCAAGAAGGAATGTGAAGATCAAATTACTGTAAAGAATAAAAATAATTGATTCCTGAAATATATGCAGAGCAGGAAGCGCTAAGAGGGACTAAAGTCACACAAGTGCATACAGAGAACAAAGAGAGAATGGATGCTGTGGAGAAACTAACCAAATTATGTGCTCTCCCCCCTCCCAAAAAAAAAAGATGCTAGAGAGACATCTGCATCCAAACCAATTTATTCTGGCACTGTGTGAGATATATTCCACTCAACAGAGGTGACAAAGAAGGTTGTAGAACTAATCAAGCAGCAGCAACATGATAAACAACAATTCACAGGTTCAGGGAATTCTTAAGAGGCTGAAGGATGGAACTGCAGATTGAGCAACAAACAACTTTTAATGCATTATTAACATCGAACTTTTTGCAAACTAACTGAAAAGTAATTAATGAAGAAGCAGAAAGATAGAAAACAGTTACCTCAAGTAGGGTACACAGAAAGAGCCTCCTTGAACATTGTGGCATGTTTGAACCACAACCGGGCATACCCCAGGCAATTGCAACCTTACTGTGACAGCTAATCTTTCTCACACTAGGTCAGGTGAAAGGAACTACAGATTAAATTCACCAAAGGTTGCTTCATTTTGGCAGTTTAAAGTGTGAACTAGGCACAAAAGAAGAAGAAGAAGCCATCTCAAGCTGTACTAGCTGAATGAGAGGCTAATAGCTAATTCTCAAGAAGTGGGTTTTCAAGGCACCCCTCAGTTCAAAAGGCCAGAGACAAATTTATGGAATGACCACTGCCTCACATTCCAGTTTTTAAAACATGGCATGAAATGGAGAGGAAAAGAAGGAAACATATTTGTGTAGCATGAGGTATATCTTCTATCATGAGATATCTCTTCAGAGTAAAACTTATTAGGATCACACTCTCCTAGCCAATTTCACTCGCAGCAGGTGTTGGACATTTCTATACTACAATGGGGAATTTCTTGTTTCCGGTCATCTTGCAGTTGCATTAAAACACACAGAGAAGACAGAAAAAGCTATGTCACTCTCTTTTTTGGGGGTGGGGGAGTGTTCTAATTATTGACACATGTTGTTAAAACATTGTCCTTGCATGACTGGAAAATTGCTCTGGGTTCACTGAATTCAATGTGACATTCTGTACTCTCTAAATCCCCAGAAAGCAAAGAGAACTAAGTCAGAGGATTGTAAAACATATTCCCAGGGCATTTATAATTCATAACTAATGAATTAACGCCTTATCTAGTGCTACCATCTGCTGAAGAGGTAGCCATTAAATAATATAATTCCCAGTATGGTACTGCTGTAAAGAGGGAGGGTGCAGTTGCTGTGAGAAGCAAGCTTTCATGCAGCAGTTAATGTTAAAAAGAAGAACAAAAGATGAGTAATTGAACCGATACATCGGTGGCGGCAGCTGCTACTCGTGTCCAAGTATACATTTGTTTTTGAGAATCATTTTCACAGTTCATGGATGAAAGAAGAATGACAAACAGGAAAATGGCACTGGCATGAATTTCTTTAAGGTGGATCACAGCTTGCCATGAAGTGACCCACACATGATGATCACGGAGCCATCTCCTACGGCACATGAAATAAGACATGTAGGATTTGACACCAGGACTGCAATGGACTGCCACAGCCTTGAGGATATTGACAAGGTGTGCCTTCACAGTCAGTTCATCTGGTATGGCCTCTTCCACCTCCATGACCATTTGGAATCAGAATGGTTCCTCCTCCATTCATTTTGCCATTGGGCCCAATATGATGTTTTCCAGTGGCATTTCCTCCACTGAGGGGACCATCACCCTACCTAAAGGAGCTCATCTGCCCATAGTCATTGGCCCCTTTATGGAGTCAGGTTATTTACCACCACCCAATGCTCAGTGTTGAGTCGCTGGCTGTATGGTCTACTCCATTACCATAGCGGGATGTCCAGCCAGATAATAACTTATGTGTAATAAAGGTAAATATAAAGGTTTCCCTTGCTCGAAAGCCAGTTGCATCCAACTCTAGGGTTCAGTGCTCATCTCTGCTTCAAAGCTGAAGAGCCAGCGCTGTCTACTTCTGCAGATGTTTCCGTGGTCATGTGGCAGGCATGACTAGACACCAGAGCACACAGAGCGCTGTTATCTTCCCACCAAAGTGGTCCCTATTTATCTGCTTGCAATTTCTTGCTTTCGAACTGCTAGGTTGGCAGGAGCTGGGACAAAGACGGGAGCTCATTCCATCCTGCAGTACTCAGGAATCGAACTGCTGACCTTCTGCTTCCCAGTCAGTATCTTAGTCACTTGAGCCACTGCAGTCCCTATGTAGTAACTATGCATAATGCATATATATACTTTTCTGGGAGGAGATAACAGCTGGTAGAACAGTCAGAAAGTGGATAGGCCAAGGGAGGAAATGAGTTATGCAAGTTCTACCTCCCTATCATCACAGCCATTCTGGCAGCACACAGTTGGAATACGGCAGATGTAGGAAAGCTTTGACTTGGGCCATAGTGGTTTAGTGGTTAAGATGCTGAGCCTGACAACCGGAAGGTTGGCAGGTAAGCAGTTTGAGACTCGAGTGATGTGTGACGGAGTGAGCACCTGTTGTCTGACCCAGCTCCTGCCAACATAGCAGCTTGAAAGCAAGAAATTGAAAGTAGATAAATAGGTGCCACTTCAGCAGGGAAGGTAACAGCATTCTTTGTGCTTCTAGTCATGCCTGCCAAATGACTGTGGAAACATCTGCAGACACAGACAGTGCTGGCTTTTTGGCTGTAAAAGGAGGTGAGCACTGCCCCCTAGAGTTAGACACAACTGGCTTTTGAGCAAGGGTGACCTTTAACTTTACCTAGGAAAGCTTTGACATTCCATAAGTTTTGGATTGTACTTCCAACAATCTTTACCATTGACCATAAATTTTGGGGATTTTGGTGATCCAGGCGATGCAGTTGACATCCTATCCAGGTGTTTGGAGGCTGTAGGGGTCTGGATGAGGGACAATTTAATATCTACAATTTAATATCTACAATTTAATATCTCCGTCCTATTTAATATCTACATGAAACCGCTGGGTGAGATCATCCATTGCCATGGGGCGCGGTACCATCAGTACGCGGATGACATCCTAGTGTACATCTCATCTTGTTATGATCCCAGTGATGCTGTCAAAGTCCTGTCCGAGTGCCTGGTGGCTGTTGGGGTCTGGATGGGGGACAACGGATTACAACTGAACCCTGGCAAGACTGAGTGGCTATGGATTAGGGGCCCAGTGTTTTCTCGAGAGCTACCATCATTGGTTTTGGATGGGGCTAGTCTGCCCCAGACAGATCCGGTGTGCAACTTGGGGGTCCTCCAGGACTCACGACTGCTGCTTGAAGATTGGGTAGCGGCCGTGGCCAGGAGGGCTTTTGCCCAACTTCGGGTGATTCGTCAGTTGTGCCCACTCCTAGACTGGGACTCCTTACTCATGGTCACTCATGCTCTGTTCACCTCTAGACTAGATTATTGCAATGCGCTCTACATGGGGCTGCCCTTGACAACCCTCTGGAGGCTGCAGTTGGTCCAGAATGTGGCTGCTCGGGTGGTGATGGGGTGTGGGTGTTATGCTCACACCTCACCACTGCTTCAGAAGCTGCACTGGCTTCCAATTTGCCTCCGGGTGTAATTCAAGGTCCTGGTCATTACCTTTAAAGCCATATATGGTAGTGGGCCAGGATACCTAAGACATCGCATCACCCCAAGAACGTCTGTCCGTCCAACCAGAGTGGACCGGAGGGGCTCTCTGCTTGTACCATCTGCTAGAGAGGTCCGTCTCTCTAGCACAAGAAGGAGGGCCTTCTCTATGTCTGCTCCGGCCCTATGGAACCTCCTGCCAGTGAAACTAAGGCTACAGATGGAATTGCTGCCCTTCAGGAAAGATCTGAAAACATGGCTGGCAGGGCAGGTGTGGGGTCCTGAAGATGCCGTGACCCCCACCTGCTGGTTGGTTTAATATCAAAGTAATTTCCCTCTTTTTAATGTGTGGGGGTAATTTGTTTTAATAGGGTTGTTCTTGTTTTACGGGTTTTAAGATTGTATGCCACCAAGAGTCTTTGTGAGTTGGGCGGCTATATAAATATGAGTATAAATAAATAAATAAATAAAATGGGATACAACTGAATCCTAGCAAGACTGAGTGGCTGTGGTTTAGGGGGCCCACGCTGACCCAGGAGCTATCAACTTTGGTACTGGATGGGACTCTTTTGTCTCAGACAGACCCAGTGCGTAATTTGGGGTTTATCCTGGACTCATGACTCCAAGAGGGCTTTCGTGCAACTTTGCATTATTCGCCATTTACACCTGCTCCTGGACTGGGACTCCTTACTAATGGTCACTCACACTCTAGTCACCTCCAGACTGGATTATTGTAACACGCTCAACATGGTGCTGCCCTTGATGACCAATCAGAGGGTACAGCTGGTGCAAAATGCAGCTGCCCACGTGGTGATGGGGTGTGGTCATTATGATCATGCCTCACTGCTATTGCATTGGCTGCCGGTGTGCCTCCAGGTGCAATTCAAGGTGCTGGTAATGACCCTTAAAGCCTTTCATGGTAGTGGACCAGGATACTTAAGAGACTGTGTCACCCCAAGATCTGCCTGTCCTACAATATCAGACCAGAGGTGCTCCCTAGTGGTTCCATCTGGCAGAGAGGCTTGTCTCTCTGTCACTAGAAGGAGGGCCTTCTTTGTATCTGCTCCAGCCTTATGGAACATCTTGCTGACCAAGTTGCGCCTCCAGGCAGAGCTGCCAGCCTTCAGAAAGGGCCTTAAAACCTGGTTAGCACAGTGAGTGTGGGACACTCTTGGTGTGGTAGCCCCCCCCCTTATATAAGGCCATCTGGGTTTTTCAGTTTTATAGGGCGGATGTTTTAATCTAGTTTTAATGTTTTTTAAAGTTTTAATTGTTTAGTTCTATATTATGTTGTGGGTTGCCCGCTTCACTGATTGGATAGCACCCTTCCAGAATGGTTCGTCTGGCTAGAACACAGGCTGGAAACCAACCGAGCCAGAATCGGAAAGGAAATTGGGTATGGGCCAATTATATAGGTAGCAAGAGTGACTCCATGTTGTCTTGGCTGGGGGCACTGAGAGGGGTAGGCATAATCTCATAATAGTGGAAAATTCCAGGAGAGACACAAGCCTGTAACAGCATCTTGCTCTCATAGCTGGCAAGGCACACGTCAACTAGACAGGAAGTCTTCAAGGTCGATTAGATTGTGCAATCCTTTAACAGGTGCAAATGTATACAGTAACTTCTTAGAGCTGGCAAATGTAACTTAGCCAGCAGAATGCCATGTAGGCAATGTATTCTGTCATGAGGTATCACGCAGGCTCTGTGTGGGGGAGACCTCTATGTAATCCAATAAATACAGCCCTCCTGAGCTATCGGGGTCGGCTGCTTTCCTTCAGCACTCCTGCCTCTTCTTCAGCACTCCTGCTTCTCATGCCATCGTTCGCCTTCAGCACCACAGCCTCAACGGACCATTACAACATTATGTATTTGATATGCTTAGTATTTTGAACTTTTGATATTGTTGTGAGCCACCTGGAGTCGCTTCGGCAAGGGAGGTAGCAATACAGATACAGTAATAAATAAGTAAATAAATAAATAAATAATCCAAAAAAAGCTGAAAGGCAAGTGAGGGATAAAGCAGGTAAGGCAGAGTGCCTTTAGGTCTAGAGTAGGACAAGGATGGGTTTCAAGAAGCACAAGTCCAGAAAATACACAGGTAGAAACAAGGCAAGAGATTTAGCACAAGTCCAGAAAATACACTACCACAGATAGAAACAAGGCAAGAGATTTCAGGAAACAAGTAGTAGCAATAATTCAGGGGGCAAGCAACCACAAATCCAGTGACCTTCATTGCTGACACAGCTTCTAAGGGGAAGAGCCAGTTCTTATATAGCTCAGCCTCCCAGGGCTTCTAGGTGGATCTTAGTTGGTCCAGAACCTTCCCCAGGGCTCTCAAGTGGTACTTGCAACTGCAGTATGGTGAGGGCCCAACCTTGCAAGCACTAGAGCTGCCTTCCAGGTTGGGGGTCTCATCCTATCAGCATCAAAGCTACTTCTGGGGGACTCATCCTGCAAAAACCAGAGCTCCCTCAGACCTTGACAACAATACAGTTTACATATCAGACTGTAGTCAGTTTGTTTATCATTGATGTCACAAAAATGCTTGGATGCTTGAGGCAGAGGACCAAATGGTGTCCAGTACCCCCCCACATCATGGTGTATATACTATTCAAAAGCTGACAAAGTTGTCTGGATGCAAGACTGTGATGGCAATTCCAAGTGTGAATTATAGCAACTTCATAGAGGTTTGGTGCTTGCCATGTGAAAGGCTAACTTTAGTAGTCATAGCTTTTGAGAGAAAATCTCTCATATAATCAACAACTTTGGGATTGTTGAGTTGTTGTTATTTTTAATAATACTTTTTATTTAAAAAAATTAACAAATAAAATACAAAACACAATAGAAGAAAAAAGCATACTAAAGAAACAAAAAAATCAATATACACAAACAACGAAAAAAGAGAAAAAATGTACACACCTATCCTAATACATTTTTATACCTATCTTTTTAAAATCAAAATCTTAACACCATCCTAAAAAAATAATAATAAAAAATCTCTTAAATTTTGACTTAATGGTTATTCTCTAACATTAACTAATGTTCCAATACTCATTTCCCCATAAAGTCATAATATGCAATTATGGATAGGATGGGGAAAACAAAAGAAAAAATACAATAATACAATTATAAATAATCATCACCCAGTGTCTATTTACATTGCCCTGGAGAGTTCAGAATATCTCATTATTTTATTTCCAAAATTCACTTTGTTCAGGTACAGGTCTGTTTCTATCCTCCCCCATAAGGGAGTGATCCACAAAAGCTTTCCATATATTCCAAAATCTATTCACTTTTAAATTATCCCTTTTTTTCTTAATCTCCCAAGTCAATTTATCATTCAATGCTAAATTCCACATTTCTTTATACCATTCTTCAGTTTGTATAGTTACATCATTTCTCCAGTTTTTAGCAATACATTGTCTAGTCGTCGTAAGCATTATTTCTAATAATTCTTTCTCATCCTTATTTAAATTAATACCATCCACATTTGTTAACGGAGTGGTACCTGAATCCAGTTTAATTGTCTTACCCAGTAATTCTCCAATCTCTTTTTCAATTCTTTTCCAAAATTCTTTTACCACGTTACAACCCCACCACATGTGCTCATAGGTTCCAATTGTATCCTTACATCTCCAACACATTTTATCTTTTTATTATCCATTTGGTACAACTTCACTGGAGTCAGATACCATCTCCATAACATTTTATAATTGTGTTCTTTTATTCTAACTGACATAGTTCTCATAATCCTCTTTTGGGATTGTTGAGTTGTGAACCAGGAGTCATAGATGGGTTGCTTCTGTATGCTGGCTCGCTTTTTTAAAAAAGGTTTTATAGTTTAATTTTTTTAAATGCTGCAACATTTTTAAGAAATTGCCTCAAATATGATTTCAAGCAAAAGCCAAGTGTTCAGTGCATACCCCTGTCCAGTTAATCAAGAAATGCTGATTTCAGATCAAGAAATGCTGTAGCATATATAACTATAACATTCTAATACTTCAAAAACTACAGATATGAGCTCTCTTCTCACCTCTTGTCACCAAAATAATTTTAATATGGTGTTTGAAAATGTTCATTAAACAGAAAGAAAAAAAAATCTCTTGAGTTCTAATTACCACCCAGAAATACTTAGAGGTTCAGGTGCACAGGTAATTAAAGTAGTTTGGCTAAAAAGGAACATAAGACCAAGATCTTTAATTGGTTTTAACATGGTTCACAAATTTCCTATGAGCATTCATTCATTCAACTAACCTCTGAGGAAAAACCATGCTGCTAACACTAATAGCAATTGTAATGCTTATCACCTCTTCAGTAATTTAGCTTACTTGATATAACTATCTATATTACCACTTTCACTTTTTACATATGTCTCTAAGTCTGTCAATTCATTGCTTCTTGTGGATTGTATCTGACAAATGTGCCTGTTAACAAGGGAAAGGAGCAAGTGAAATGAAGGAGTAAGTTTCTCCTGAGATTATGTTAAAGAGATTAGTAGCCTTGTTTCACATCTAAAAAGGCCTCCTGATTTGAAAAGTTTTTGCTTACAAACCAAAAGCAAAATCAGATGTTAGAAATCATCAGTCATTCAGGATTATGTCCACAGATGGGGACCTTGAAGTAATATGTTTACTGATTTGTGCTGTACTGAAGAAGGGGGGGGGGGATCAACATTTCATATACTGTGACAGAGATCTAACTGCAGGAGGAATGATCTATACAACTGAGCAAGAAACTATAACTATACATTACAAAGTCAAAGAACAACCTTGGAATGAAAAGCAACTATTGGTAATCATAGCAGAAATTTAAAATCCACAAACTACAGCCTCCTGTGTTAAAGCTGTTAATTTAAGGACGGAAAAACAAGGCAAGATACTATTTAAAAAAAAACCTGCAACCACACCAATTCCCCTAGTAAGGAGTTCTTCTTCTTCTTCTTCTTCTTCTTCTGCTGCTGCTGCTGCTGCGGCTGCTGCCACCGCCACCGCTGTCACTGCCACTGCTGCTGCCGCCATATCCGATTCCAAATATTGGCTATCATCATGGCGATTGTCCTGGGAACAATACAATGCATTTGCCTTCCACATCGCAGCATGACACTCATACCACTGATCCAGTTCCACAAGTCACTTTCTGGTCCTGAGCCCTTTTGGCACACAAAGTCCTCCTCAACCCCAGGCCAGTATTGATGAAGTTGCTGCCCTTCCTTAAGATGGATTCAGGTTGGATTTAATCCACTTGGAGACCATCACCCTTCCCTGTGGTCTTCATCACCTAAGGTTGTTAGTCCTCAAGATTGTCAAGTTAGTTAAGTTCCGCCTGACAATCAGCAATGAGTCACTGGCAGTATGGTCTACTCTTATTACCATGGCAGGATAACCTGGCCAGATATCAAGTGAGTACATCCAGCATTTCAGATATACGGTAGGTAATGGTAGTGGAGAACCCACATGCTACATGTTCTGAATTCCAAGGGAATTATAGTTTTAGAGTCTTATATAGAGAATTGCTAGAGAATATATGCTTCTGAGAAAAAAAACTAGATTAACAAATGAAGCTCTATACAGTACAGGTTTTAAAAAGATTTTATCTGAATGCATGAGTAGGGGAAAAAGCTAGCCTGGTGCTGTCTTCGTAGGAAAGGGACTATCAGGAGAGAAAAACTTCTGTTGTGCTTGGAGTCTTTAAAAATGAATGGGAATCATGAAAAACATCACCCCTCCTGATTGCATGGAGAATCTGGCAAAGGACAAGCATGGGTTAACAACAGTGCATGAGAAGAAATAGCATCAGGTTTCAATGAGAGCCAAGCTCCTAAAAGGAAATGACAGGAATATAGCTCTAAAGAAACCCTATCAAAATTACATAAAAGATATGAATTCTCAAGCCAAAGAGTCATCTCACAGGATAGCTCTCCTGTAGAGAGGCCAGATTCTCCTTTTCTTTTTATGCTACAAGAATTGTTTGGAGGTCTAAGAAAGTAAACAACATAGACTCATCTGCCCATCTTCTTCCTGTTTAGTCCAATGGCCTGTACTGTTCAGATTTTTGGTGGATCAGCCAGGTGAGAAGATAATAATAAAGGCAAAACAGGACACATGACTGACAAGGAACAAGGTCACAATTAGTCAGCATGACAAGAAACCATAAAAAAGAGATACAGCAGGCATGTTAATTGTTCTGAGGGAACTTTCTGGGTGTATAGGTTATACATTGACTCAATGTGTACAAGTGGCAAATGCTAAATAAATCTGCAGTCAGAGAATCCTGCTAGATTTTGTTGAATTCAGTATGGGAGTGGCTGTACCTATTGCAAAAATTGTAATTATCAGCCCCTCACAAAGCCCCTCTTTATAGTGTACATTCTTCTTTGATTGAAAGACAACATAGATTTTGTTACCACTATCCAATATTGATTTGTTGTTGCTTTTAGCACAAATCAACTGAACTCCAAAATATTCTGTCCTTTGCCTTCTGTTTCCATCTCTTGCCGAACAGCTTTACCATTGGCTCATCCCATCATTTTTGGGGTATGCCCAGTGGTCTTTTGTGTTCCCTTAGTATCTAGTCTGTTAGCCTACAGGTTCATCTGTTATCTTTTAGGCAGGTGATATGGCCTACCTTTGCAGGCGCACCCACCCAAATAAAGACTCAGACACTGGTATTGGATTAAAGGCATCGGGCCACTTTTATTGAATAATGCCCTAGTCCGAATTATCACTTTCAATTGGTGTATCATCCAATTGTAATTCTTTAAGGCAAGCAGGCCGCAGTAGCACTGGTAAGGTTCCACCCTAAATGCCAATGGAAATTGGCTACATGTATCAATTTGTATCAATTTGTTTGTTGACACAAACAAATTGTTGACCGGAGTCAATATACTATCTACTGACCCCACCCTATGATGTGTATCCGTTCAAATATCAAGGTGATGCAGGCTGTGAAGCTCCTGAAATCACCCCTTTCATAGTTCGCACTTGACCGGCCAAACTTGTTTCCCCTGTACTTATCTACCTGTTGGCCAGTCAATGCGAACCTGCCGGATACCTATGTGTCATAAACCTTTACCTTACCCAGTGCTACCCGCCAAAAGTGACCAAAGTCAACTTACCCCGTATCTCAAATGCTAGCGACAGTGTGGGATGGGCAAAAAAGCAAGAAAGAAAGGGCCAATGTAGGTTCAAGCAAAAAATTCCCACCCGGCCCCGAAGCAACCAGAAAATCACACTGTCCACTAGGGAGGGGGTGGAGGGGAAAAAACTTCTCCGCTCTGTTGCTTCGCAAAATGGCAGCCAGGCTGCCTCATGGCCACCCCTTTTATGGAGGGGTGGCCACGCCCCCTAACTAACCTGGATGTCCAAGTCTGGGTGGGTGGGGCCCCCGCAAAGAGCGCGGCGGCCATTTTGGCGCCGCGCTTGCATTGCAGGTGCACCCACCCAAATAAAGACTCAGACACTGGTATTGGGTTAAAGGGACACTTTTATTGAATAATACCCTAGTCCGAATTATCACTTTCAATTGGTGTATCATCCAATTGTAATTCTTTAAGGCAAGCAGGCCGCAGTAGCACTGGTAAGGTTCCACCCTAAATGCCAATGGAAATTGGCTACATGTATCAATTTGTATCAATTTGTTTGTTGACACAAACAAATTGTTGACCGGAATCAATAAACTATCTACTGACCCCACCCTATGACGTGTATCCATTCAAATATCAAGGTGATGCAGGCTGTGAAGCTCCTGACATCACCCCTTTCATAGTTCGCCCTTGACCGGCCAAACCTGTTTCCCCTGTACCTATCTACGTGTTGGCCAGTCAATGCGAACCTGCTGGATACCTATGTGTCATAAACCTTTACCTTACCAGTGCTACCCGCCACATGGGGAGGTGTCCATGATGACTCACCGCCCCCCCCCCCCCAGACCGTCAGCTCGGTCACCAGGCCTGCTTGCACATCTTCCAGAAAGAGGTTCATACCTCTGGCCGACAGGTGGACCCCATTTCCTGCCTATAGGTCAAAATTTTACACAAGCCTATCCCCGGATGTCTACTGGCTGTCCCAAGCCATTCTCAGCAAGGATCCAGGCAACAGCCCTGTCCACTGACCGTCGGGGACGGTCCAAACCATGGAGGACCATGTCTCCTCTAAAACGGCATCTCGGCACAATGTTAGACCATGCCAACCGCGTGTACGGTCATAAATGATGTTAAAAAGCCAGGTCACTGCACCTCGACATTTTAAGGAAAGGCCAGTGATCCGTGTGAGATCATCGCCGCCGAGGTGCAGAATAAGAACATCAGGCGGTCCAGCATCCCTGATGGACATCAGGAATGGCAACAGTTCCCGCCCTTCCATGCCGCGCACACCATACCATCGCATACATGCGGATACACGTAGCCCGAGCTGGGGACCACACTCTGTCGCCGCAGCATATCGTGCCGCCCAGTGTACATAGCTGCGGCCCACCAGCATCACTGCCACCGGTGTGTGGATACACACAGGGTCTGTACAAGAGGAAAAGGAAGTAAGGACATAACTAGGTACTCATACAGTGAGGGGACGTACATATAAGGGAAATACGCGCAAACCCCCCACGGGCCCACACATATCCGCCTCCGAGTACCCAAACGCAGCCGCGGTCGATGCGACGCCTATCCTAAATGAATGGTGCCATAACGGGCCCCACACTGTGAAGCGCGGTACCGGTCACCCTACAGAACTTAAATTTGGTAAGGGGAGACCCATCATGGTGGCAGAAAAAACAGGGCAGGGTGCGCAGCAGGCACTGTCAAAACTGTATGTAGGGCACCAACCGGACAGATGTCAGTAAATGTACATCATAGCAGTCTACACCACTGCCTACTCCATGCTGATCGGCCTTTGAGGAACAAATCCTCCACTGAGCCCACACCTGGTTGATAGGAACATCTTCGAGTTCCAGTGCCCTACAAAAAACATCCCCCTTCAACCATGTGGCCAGCTCGCTGAGTCGTCGAGCTCGAGAGAAAAAAAGGTTACAGCAGTAGCTACACGAAAAGAGACTCCTCCTACCTACTGCAACCTCATCTATGCCAACCTTGTGCAAGGTGGGTCATAATATCTGTGAGAATAGGGTGATGTGTGTCCGGGCGGCGGCCACGTACACGTGTCCACCCGTCGAAAACATGGCGTATGCAGAAGACCCTCGCATAGTCAGGAAAACCCCATGCCCTGCCCATGAATATCAAGGTGTAAAGCCTGGTGGCTATGGCGCGCAAAGCCAACCCCAGATCACAAGGGCGGACGATACATTATAAAACCCAGGTGATCAATGGCGGCCATATTTTTTGGGCAATTGCCTTTGCCCACAAAAGCCTCTAAAGTGAAGGAGTGGCCGCCAATGCGCCGTGCGAATGCGAGTTGCCAAGGCATGCCACTCGTCCGGTTCACGTCTCCTTGCCAAATGACCATATCTCAGCCAGGAGTGGAGAGGGTAGTTCCCAAGCGTCTGGAGCACAGTCACGGAACCAGGAGATTTGCAGGCGGGATAAAGCATCAGCAATATCGCTATTAATGCCTGGCACATGTTTGGGCCTAAGGAGCGCCTCAAAGCGCATGAACCCAAGAATAATAGGCGAGCTAAGGCCATGACTCTGGTGGATTAAGACGTGTGGGCACTGACAATGTGCATACCGCAGCATTGCCACATCAACAGCGAGGCACAGAATTAAGCCATCCATCCTCCCAGAGCCTAAAGGGTACCCAGAATTGAGAAAAATTTTCGGAAACGTAAGATCGCATAAGCGATCCGTGCCCTTCCATCCCTGGGGCCAATGACCATAGGCACACTGTACTCAAATAAATCCCCCCACCCCAATTAGCTGGAGGCATCCGACTGTAGTTGGAACTGGGGCTGACCAGAAGCTCAGACCTCCAAAAAGGAGACAGCAGGAAGTCCTGCGGAATGTGAGCCAAACCAACAGGTCCGCTTGTAAACCCCTAATCAGCTGTACCCTGCGGTGTCGTTTATCAAGACCCGCCATAGTGTGTCCCAGACACCAGGCGAAGGCACTGCCTGGTGTTACCACTCTGCAGGTGAAGTTGATGTGGCCATGCATCACCTGTGACTCTCAGAGAGGCACCTTTCACCTGGCAACAGTGCCACATTGCAGCAGGGGCCACTCCCCTCGACCGACAATTCGGTCACCTGGCCCTATTGCACGTTATTCAAAAGAGAGGTGCATCCACTTGTTGACCGGTGAGCCCCATCTCCAGAATACAAGCCAAATACCTGTAACCCTATCCCCAGGCGACAAATGGCTGTCCCCAAGCCATTCTGGACCAGGAACCAGGCAACAGCCCTGTCCCCTGACCGTCGGGCACGGTCCGACCGCTGGGTGAAAGTCTCACCTATGATATTGCCTCAGCATGATGTATGACCATAGCAATTGTGTAGATGGCCATAAATGGCCAAAAAACGCCAGGTCACTGCACTCAGAAGTCTATAAGTCCGGGACAGCAATCTGTGCAGATCACCGCCTCCGAGGTGCAGAATTAAAACATGTGGTGGCCCAGCATCCCCAATGGACATCAGGAATGTCAACAGTTCCCGCCACCTAAATGCTGTGCACACCATACCACTGCATACGCGCGGATACACGTAGCCCGAGATGGGGTCCCCATTTTGTCAAAGCAGCATACTGTGCCGCCCCCCAGTGCACAGAATTGTGGCCCACAAGCCACACTACTACCAGTGTGCGGAAACACACAGGGTCTGTAAAATCAGGAGGGGGAATAGAGGGCAGAACGAGGCACTCATTCAGTGAAGGGACGGACAGACAGAAAAAGTTGGGCAAACCCCCACCTGCCCATGCAACCTATGTCAGGCTCCAGGCACCCAAACGCAGCCGCAGTTGATGCGGCGCCTAACCAGAAGGAATGGGTACCAATTCTAGTTCAGTAAGAGTAGACCCGGCTTGGTAGCAAACGACAGGCCAGGACGTGAACCATGCGCTGCCACAAACACCTGTGGGGAAGCAACCGGACCTATGGCAGCGCCAGGCTAGTACCTTCTTCTGGCTGATTGGCCCTTGAGGAGCTAAGCCTCCACAGAGCTCACTCCTGATCGAGCAGCACATAATCATGTCGAGTGCCCTGCAAAAACACGTTCCCTGTTGAAGATGGCAGCAGCTAATTTAATCTGAGAGCTCCAGATCAAGGGACAAATGTGGTTGCCCAAAAGTAGGCCCTCCATACGGAGCATAAGCTCTGCTATGTAGGAGTCATATATATTAACTGCAAGTGCTAGCAGGGCTCATAGGTGGCATCTCAGGGTGAAGAGCCGCCCTAATCATAAGGTCTTCACCTAAGCTAACCATGACAGGCCAGGGGAAAAACCACCACAGCCTGGTAATCATTGTCCAAGCACTGGACCATGGTGATGGCCAAATCAGGACGGGCCCTTACATATCCTGCTACGGATGCCCAATAGGCTGGTAACCAATTGGCCCATAGGGAAGCAGCTTGCGGCAATGGGGCAACTCCCTGTCTCTGTCGCCCTGCCCCTCAATGCCCTCATCAGCGTGTTAACGTTGCAGGAGGGGGAAAATGTGAATATATTCCCCAAGTCCCATAGTCTTGCTAATAGCCCAGGACAAATGGACACCCATGGGTATAGAGTAACCGTCCGTTGGCAGAACCACCATTGGTACGGATTAGAGTGGGTAAACACGTAATCGGCCCTTCGGGCCCCAGAGAAATTTTGTTGTTCAGTCGCACAGTCGGTTCCGACCCTTTGCGACCCTATGGACCATTGTTCTCCAGGCACCTCTGTCCTCCACCATCCCCCTCAGCACTCCCAGTTCTGTGCCCATTGTGTCTACAATACCATCTAGCCATCTCATCTTTGGCCTCCCCCTTCTTCTTTTGCCCTCCACCTTTCCCAACATCAGGGCCTTCTCAAGTGAATCCTCCCTTCTCATTTGATGTCCAAAATACTTTAGCTTCGTCTTTACTATTAGCCCTTCCAATGAGCAGTCAGTGTTGATTTCTTCTAAGATTGACCTATTTGTTCTCCTCGCTGTCCAGGGTACTCTCAAAACTCTCCTCCAACACCACATTTCAAAGGCATCTATTCTTCTGCGTTCAGCTTTCCTAATTGTCCAGCTCTCACATCCGTACATTACCACTGGGAATACCATTGCTTTGACTATTCTAATTTTTGTTTGCAATGTGATGTCTCTGCTTTTCACTATGTTCCCCAGGTTTCTCATGGCTTGTCTCCCAAGAATCAGTCGCCTTTTTATTTCATGGCTGCAATCCCCATCTGCCGTGATCTTTGATCCCAGGAAAGTAAAATCTGTCACTGCTTCTACTTCTTCCCCATCTATTTTCCAGGAACTGATTGGGCCTGTTGCCATTACCTTGGTTTTCTTGATATTGAGTCTCAAACCAGCTTTTGCACTCTCCTCCTTCAGCCCAATCAAGAGATTCTTTAGGTCTTCCTCACTTTCTGCCATTAGGGTGGTATCGTCTGCATATCTCAGATTGTTTATGTTTCTCCCAGCAATTTTAATCCCATATTGTGATTCCTCCATCCCTGCATTTCGCATTATGTGCTCTGTGTATAGATTGAATAAGCAGGGTGATAAAATGCAGCCTTGTCTTACTCCTTTTCCTATTCCAAACCACTCTGTCATTCCATGTTCTGTCCTAACTGTTGCTTCTTGGTTCATGTACAGATTTCTCAGGAGGCATATGATGTGCTCTGGTATTCCCATCTCTTTAATTACTTGCCACATCTTGTTGTGGTCCACACAGTCAAATGCCTTAGTGTAATCAATGAAACAAAAGTAAACTTGTTTCTGGTATTCCTTTGTTTTCTCCATGATCCAACGTATGTTGGCAATGTGGTCTCTAGTCCCCCTGCCTCTTCTGAAACCGGCCTGCACCTCTGGTAGTTCTCTCTCCACATGTTGCTGAAGTCTGCCCTGTATTATCTTGAGCATCACCTTGCTGGCGTGTGGGATGAGTGCAATTGTTCGGTAATTTGAGCATTCTTTGGCGTTGCCCTTTTTTGGGATTGGGACGTATACTGATCTTTTCCAATCCTGTGGCCACTGTTTTGTTTTCCAGATTTGCTGGCATATTGAGTGCAGTAATTTGACGCCATCATCTTTTAGCGCTTTGAAAAATTCGACTGGGATACCATCATATCCACTAGCTTTGTTGTTTGCAGTGCTCTTTAGGGCCTTTATAACTTCGCTCTCCAGGATGTCTGGCTCGAGTTCAGTTTTTTCATCATTGTGGTTATCAGGAGTGTTGAGGTCCTTTTTGTAGAGTTCCTCTGTGTACTCTTTCCATCTTTTCTTTATCTCTTCTGCATCAGCTAGCTCTTTTCCGTCTTTGTCCCTTATCATGGTCATTTTTGCTTTAAATGTTCCCTTTATTTCCCCGATTTTTCTGAAGAGATCTCTAGTCCTGCCTCTTTTGTTGTTTTCCTCCATTTCTTTGCACTGTTCTTTTAGGTAGTTTTCCTTATCTCTCCTTGCTTTTCTTTGAAATTCTGTGTTCAGAAGGTTGTATTTTTTCCTTTCTCTTTTGACTTTTGCCTTCCTTCTTTCCTCTGCTATTTTAAGAGCCTCATCAGACAACCATTTTGCTTTCTTACGCTTCTTCTCTTTTGGTATGGTTTTCTTTGCTGCTTCCTGCATGATGTCCTTTATCTCTGTCCATAATTCTTCTGGCACTCTGTCTATTGCGTCCAGGCCATTATATCTGTTCATCACCTCCACCGTGTATTCTTTAGGGATGCTGTCTAGGTGATATCTGTCTGGTCTTCTTGTTTTCCCTATTTTCTTTAGTCTTAACCTGAATTTTGCGATCAGTAGGTTGTGATCTGAGCCACAGTCTGCTCCAGGTCTTGTTTTTGCTGATTGTATGGAGGTTCTCCATCTTTGGCTGCAGAGTATGTAGTCAATTTGGTTTCGGTGTTGGCCATCTGGTGATGTCCATGTGTAAAGTCGCCTCTTGTGTTGCTGGAAGAGAGTGTTTGCTATGACCAGTGCGTTCTCTTGGCAGAACTCTATCAATCTTTGCCCTGCTTCGTTCTGTACTCCAAGACCAAACTTGCCTGTTATTCCCTCCACTTTTTGATTTCCTACTTTGGCATTCCAGTCTCCTAATATAATTTGGACATCATTTCTTGGTGTCTGTTCTATGAGGTGTTCTAGGTCCTCATAGAACTGGTCCACTGTGGCTTCATCTGCACTAGTGGTTGGTGCATAGACTTGGATTACGGTGATATTGAAAGGTTTGCCTTGAATTCTGACTGACATCATTCTGTCATTTTTGAGGTTATATCCCATTACTGCTTTTCTTACTCTCTTATTGACAATTATGGCTACTCCATGCCTTCTAATTAAGTAAATTAATTAAGTAAATTAAGTAAATTAAGTAAAAGCATAGGGGTGGACACCCCAGTAAGAACCAGGGTGTAATTGGCCTGTTGCGACCATGGCCCCAGCGTGATGAGCTAGTGTCACAGGTGTGCTGATTTGACCAGGATACTCACTTGGTGCATCCCCACAGGCCGCCCCCACTGGGGGTTCCGGCCCGTGGTGGGTGTTGGAGCTCGCGATGGCCCTCGAGCTCTGTGTCCCCATGCTTCCAGGCCGGATGGGGAGCCGCGAGGTGCCAGCCTGCGCTGGCATGATGGCCTACAGCAGCTCGACCCTGTTGGCAGCCCGCTGCGCAGCCATGGCCGGCATGTGGGCCAGAACCGCCGAGTTGGCACGCCCGCCATCGAAGGTGGTGGAGCAATGTCCATTGATGCCCCCAGTGCCGAATTGCGGGCAGGGAAGCATCCACAGCATCTAACCCACTGGGACAAGGTGGGCCGGATGGCCCAACTGGGTAATTGATGCAGGAAAACCCATGTGATAATCCCTGGCCAGAACAGGGGCATGCCCAGTAATCCGGCCCATGAAGTGCAGGAATGACGGTGGGGCGGAAACCCGCACCGTGCCCAAGTGGGCCGCTATGCCCCAAGGGGGGCAAAGAAGCAGCAGGGGTAAGAACCCCAGTGGAGCAGGCCTGTGCCTGCCCGGTGGCACCCAAAAAAAATAGAGGGGGTGGGCTGAGCCCCCCCAGGCGTGACCAAGGGGGCCGCCTGAGTAAAGAGTATCCCTTCCTGCAGTACTCAGGAATCAAACTGCTGACCTTCTGCCTCCCAGTCAGCATCTTAGCCACCTGAGCCACTGCAGTCCGGTGCTGATCGGAGGAAGGGAAACCTCCGATCAGGGGTTTTACAGGAGAGAGACACGTAAATGTCTCTCTCCTGAAAATATTACCAAAAGGAGCCTCCAAAAGAGGCGAGCAGGGGAGGAAGTGACGGAGCGAACTTCTCTGCTCCGTCGCTTCACAAAATGGCAGCCAGGCTGCCTCATGGCCACCCCTTTTACGGAGGGGTGGCCACGCCCCCTAACTAACCCGGATGTCCGAGTCCGGGTGGGTGGGTGGCCCGCAAAGTGCACGGCGGCCATTTTGGTGCCACGCTTGCATTCTTCTTTTTGCCACATATAATTTATCGACCACATCATGCAGTCCAGTTCTTTGGCGTAATTCCTTATTGCTGACCTTATCCCTGATTGTTACTCTGCACATCCATCTTTCGATTGCTCTTTGGGTTACCAGATTTTCTTCCTCTGATTTTGTTATTACCCATGTTTCAGATGCACACAACATTGCTGGTAACATTGTTGTATTGAATACATTTGCCCTGATATTCATCGACAGACTGTCATCTATTAGCACTGTTCAGTTTATATTAAAGGCAATCCAAGCTGCTTTGCGTCTTCTTATCTACTTACCACATGGTATGTTAGCTGGTTGGATTTGCTGACCAAGGTAGACATTAGCAGCAACTTCTTCAATCTCTGTTCCATTTATGGTGATGGAACCCTGGGTACATTGGCCGTTTCTCATCCATTTTGTTGTGTTTTTTTTAATTCATCTCCAACTCAACCTGTTTAGAAGAGTTCCCCAATTGCTGGAGGTTATATTGTAGGTTGTCAGGGCTATTTGTAAAAAGGACACAGTCATCAGCAAGCAGAAGATGGGTCAGTCTTTCTCCGTCAACCTTAATACCACCTTTAAATTTAATTTTACAAAAGAGACTTTCCAAAGTTATCACAAAAAGCTTTGGTGGTATTGTGTCTCCTTGATGAACACCTTTATTGATTGTAATATGACATATTTCAGATAACAGTTTTACAGTAATACCTCATACAAAGTCCACTTCATACAACATCGGATTCATACAACATCGCCTAATTCCTTGAAAAAAGTTGCCTCATACAAAGTCGCTGCGACTTTGTATGAGGCATTGGGGTTTTTCCTAGGTTGCATTGTGCCTGGGCAATATAAAAGGCAGGACACATGCGTGCATTGCTCTTGTGGGTTTTGCAAGAGGTGAAGAGTGGTTAGGAGTGGTTTTGAGCGCAATTTAGGATTTTTTTTTAATTTTTTCATCAGAATTTTTAGAAGCATTCCTGGGATTTTTGCAGCATTCTTCAGGTTCTTGGACAATCAGGGTTGTTTGACATGTTTTTGTAATGTATTTAGCCTTTAGACAATGATTTCTTAAAGTTCTGTCAGTTTCCTGTCTGTTTCCTTGACTTTGCCCTGAAGTCTATGCTGTTACAGTACAATGTATCTCTATGGAAACGACGTTGTATGAGGCATTGCGGCAAGGATTTGGACATTGTATGAGGCATCGCAGCTAGGATTTTGCATGCCTCATACAAAGTCCAAATCCGTATAAAGTCCAAACTTGTGGAACCAAGTTTGGACGTTGTATGAGGTATCTCTGTATTTCAGTAGTGCATCTCGCATTAATGTTTCTTATGACACTTAAATATACTGGATTTATCCTGGCTTCATGTAGCACATTGAGAGTAGCATTTGTCTCCACTGAGTCAAATGCCTTTCGGTAATCAACAAATGCAAGACATACTGGCACTCTATATTCTCTGCTTTTCTCTAGTAGCTATCTGACTGCATGGATATGATCGAGAGTGGCTATTTCACCCTAGAGATTATTATTTTTACAAGAATCAGCAATTAATAAAATTTCCTTGGATACCAGAATTATTAATCTGTTTGTGTTTATTTATAATTTATTCAAAATGTTTAAAATGTTTTATTGTAAGTTTTTTTCTTTTTAATATGTTGTACGCCGTCCAGAGTGGGAAAATATCCCAGATGGGAAGGATATAAATACAATACAGTACTATTGACTGGGGTTTGAAGTATTTGGCTTTGAAGCAGAAATTGATTCACAGAGATGTCTATTTTGGTTTTGGTTTTTCTTCTGCAGCCGCTCCTCCCCAGATTTTAAACTACATTACAGTAATGAAGGGACTGTGATGGCTCAAGTGGTTAAGATGCTGAACTCGCTGTCTGGAAGGTTAGAGTTTGATTCCCGAGTACTGCATGATAAAGTAAGCTCTGTCAACCTAGCAGTTCGAAAGCAAGAAATTGCAAGTAGATAAATAGGGACCACTTCGGTGGGAAGGTAAACAGCATTTTGTGCATGCCTGTCACATGTCCACAGAAATGTCTGCAGACGCTAGCTCTTTGGCTATAAACAGAGATGAGCACGGAACCCTAGAATTGGATATGACTGGCTCTTGAGCAAGGGCAACTTTACAATACTCGCTATTGAAATATGTTTTTCTAGCTTGTTTGGCAAAGGCTGATGTTTTTAAAAATAAGCAAACTGAAGAAAGACACAGGCATAGCATTCTGGAGTGCAAGTAGCTTGCGCATTCTGCCTTGAGGTCTTCAGCTCATTTATATGCAAAGAAGGACTTGTCTTATTTTATGGAGTAAAGGGTCTGTCTCATGTGGCAAGTTTGAAGAAAGGACTAGAATCTGCAGCAAATTGTTGGAGGGAGGGCTGTATGTGTTCCATATTGTCTACCCTGCAGCCCTAACCTATCTCGCCATTCTCTGATGCAACTGAGGCCGTAGATCAAAGTACCCTTTTCTTCCTCGTTTGTGAAAAGGGGAAATCAGAAAAAGGAGAATGACATCATTAAAATTAATGTTTAGTAAAGTGTTGCTCTTCTGTTTTCTAAAAAAAATCTTTAGGCCCAATTATCTGGGATACAGCAGTCTGTCAAAAATATCATGACTCCATTTTCACAGTAACAGCAACAAAAAATTAGGAGGTGGGCAAAGAAAGTCAGACAACATTATCTTACCTCACCAGTTCTGCAGCCAAATTATTTATAAACAGGCATTTGCTGACAGAGGTTAGATAACTGTGTATCTTCATTCTGGTTTCATCCCCTTTTCCTTTCTACATGTTGGACTTTATGCTCTGTTTTTTATCCAGGCAGTTTCTTCTGGAGACTTTTCTTCACCTACCTCGGAATTAAATGGATAAATGTGAGAAAGTAATTATACCAGTTGTACTGCAATCCTAATAGCTCCCTGTGTGGCTAGCCTAGCTTTTGCTGATAGCCATGCTATTTAGCTTGCACCCAGAGAATGCGAGAGGCTCAGATTATTGGAAGGCTCTTTGGTGCTGGTGACCACAGTTTTCAGGCAGCTATTAAGAAGTAGTAGGGACATGGGTTTTATTCCTCCTCAGAGTACAGTAAAAATCCTACTTACGTAAAAAGTCTGTTCTGTAGGCTTTTATGTCATACCTGTCAACCTTCACGGATTGGCCGGGATTTCCCGAAATTCGGCGCCGATTTGCGCCATTTCCCGCCCCGCGCTGCCGAAATCCCAGAATTTGGCAGCGGGGGCGAGGAGGTACTGCACAGCCCTTCTGCACAAGTCATGTTCTATGCAAGTGGCATAGCCTTCTACGCATGCGTAGAAGGGTTTTACGCTTGCGTATCCCTGTTCTACACGTTTGTAGAACGCAACTTGCGCAGAACCGTTTGCGCAGGTCCTATGTTTTCCGGAGCCGTGGTTGACAGGTATGTTTTATGTAAATCAGATTTTTTACTTAACTTGAAGCAAACCCATAGGAAAAATGATTTTTTACGTAACTTGAAGCAAACCCATAGGAAATTGTGTTATATAAATTGGGACATGTATGTAAATTGGGACATGGTTTTAGTGAAAAAATCATTATGTAAGTCAAATTTTATGTAACTCGAGGCATATGTAAGTCGGGTTTTACTGTAATTGCAATATTCTTATTGGTGTAAGAAAAGAGATTTGTCAAAGAAAGCAAATGTCTTGGGCAGAAGAAGGATCAGTGAGCAGGCCAAGGGCTTGTGATGTAGGAGAGAATGAAGAAGCATCAGCAATTTAATGAGCATGAGCTGAGAGGGATTTAGAGTGGAAGCTGTCCCTGTTGATACCTGCATATTTTGGAAACATAACAAAAAAAAACATGATCCCATTCTTTATAATAAAACTGGTTTTATTTTTCCTGTGCAGGATGGTTTAACAACATGAACATTTTCTAGCTCATCAATTCAGTTGACTGAGTTTCTTGTCCTTAAGCTTTAAAACTAGGCTACTGCTTCTGTCATCCTGCCCACCAAGACCCATAAAGCCACTATTTATTTTTATGTTTGGGATTTCACCCATAATCTCTTGTGATATCCAGTTTCCATTTTTTTATTTCAAATTGCCAATTTCCCCACCCTATTTTAATTATATTACATCTATTCCAAATGTATCTTAGATCCCTAATTTTGTGCTGCAGTTTCAATGTTAGATTTGGATTTCATATCATCTGATCGTAAAGAAGAGGTGTGAATAGTATGATCCAGTAAGGCATTGCTAATGATGTTAATTTTACTCCTTCCTCTTCCAGCTTTAAGAGTCCCTTTGCTGTACCCACACCCCAATAATGACACGGACACGTTTATTGGATTGAAAATTGGGTCACTTTTATTGAAATTCAAAATAGGCCTACCTTAAAAAAAGGTTAAGGATCAAACGGGCCAAAATAGCATTGGTAAGGGGCAAATCCAATTAAAGCCCTAATTATGCCCATCACCACTTGTTACTGCGGTAATAGGTGTGAGCCTCTGTCAACAACCTGCTTCTGCGGAAGCGTGTTGTCGACCCAATCTGGATGTTATGCTGCTACATAAGTTGGCTGGCCATACAAGTTTGGCTAACCTTGTCCTCCCTATGGCCAACCAAGTGGATTTGCCCTATTAATTAGTAATGCAGTTGCCCCTAACCAGTGCTATCCGCCACACAGGGAGCAGTTTACCTACTCCCCGCCCCACCATGACCGTAAACGGTCAACAGGCCCATTTGCAAGGACGACAAGAAAAGATCCATACCAGCAGCTGACAAATGCACCCCGTCACTATGATACAGACTGCAGTCTTGTATACAGATCAGGGGGTGTGGGACCACTGTCCCCAGTGCGTTGGCATAAAGGAATTGGGCCACTGCCCTGTTGACTGACCTGCGGGCCCGGTCAACACCAGGGGGGTCAATCCCACCCCGGTAAGACACCCGTGGTACCATTTGGGACCAAACGATCTGCACCTGTGGCCAGGACTCACCCAACAGGGCAAGGTCCCCACGGATGGCACAGATTAAGTCCAAACCTGTGACCTGGGCCAAATCGTTGCTGCCCAGGTGAACAACCAGGACATCCAGCGGACACTGGTCCCCCATGGACCTGAGGAATGGAAGCAAAGCCTGCCAGCGCATCCCGTGGAAGCCAAACAATTGGAGCAGTGCCACTGCACCAATGCCCAGGTGAGTGCCCCACAACGTGGATTCTGCATGGCAGTCTGCATGGCAGCCCAGTACACATAGCTGTGCCCGACAATTCACACCCGGACGGGCAGCCGAGGACAGGCCGGAGATGAAAGAAAGAAAAAGAAAGGTGCACGATCAAAGTGCTACTGGGACAGGGGCCGTACATATGATTGAAAGCGATCGGAACCCCACCTCCCCATGGACCGAATAGCATCCACAGGATAACCATATGACGCCGCAGTGGATGCTGCACCAATGCGAAAGGAATGCGTCCCAAAACACACCCCAGCAAGTCCCAACTTAGCTAACGCCGTACCAGTAACTCTCCAAAACTGGTACCTGGTCCACGGGGAGGAATCTAGATGACAGAAAAGAGGCCCCTGCGTGCTGCCATGAGTGGCCAAAAAGGCTCCCAGTGCCCGAACTGGGCAAACAACAGGGTGACCACACCTGTAAAGTGTGAACGTGCTGCCCTTGCCGAGCTGATCGGTCTTGGAAAAATGGATGGAAAGATGCACCAAGTCCTGGTCCATTGACACATCAGACAGCTGCAAATTCCTGCAAGATGCATCACTGCGGGACCCTACCACCAGCTCACTAATCCTGAGGGAACCGAAAAATGCCAATGTGATAGCCGCATGAAACAGGCAAGTCTCATACTGATCTCTGCAACAGCCGGCCAAGTCTCGGCCAGGCGCAGGAGAATATCTGGAGAAATAGGCCATCGGGAGTCAGGGTGAGGACCACGTTCACGAGTCCATCCCTTCAAAATCCGACGAACCCTAAAATCAGAAGTGGCATCAGAAAGGCCATTGACCTTTGCGTAAAAGGCCAACGCAGAGAGACAGCCCGCAATAGTCCTAGGTGCCAACCCTTGGGAGTGAAGGTGTACCATAAACTGTAAGATATGTTCCACAGGGACAGGCCAGCAGGTAGGGAGGGAAACCTCGTGGCGAAACACCTCAAAGGCTTTGTGCGTGAGAGTGTACGACTTACGGGTGCTGCTAGCCAGCGACAGATCGGTGGCCCGGTTCACTTCTCCACGCCAAACCTCCACATCTTGGCCGGGAGTGTCAATGTCAGGTCGTTGGCCTCCGGCGCCAGAGTCTGGAACCGATCTATCTGTAAGCGAGACAAAGTGTCAGCAATATCATTATTGATACCCAGGACGTGTCTGGCCTTAAACACTATGTTGAGGTGCAATGCACACAACACAAAGTGGCGGACAAGGGCCATTATCCGGGGTGAAAGGGACGTCTGAGAATTCACTATGTGGACAACAGCCGCGTTGTCACACCAAAAATGAACCACTGAGTTAGCCCAGGATTCTCCCCAGAGCAGGAATGCGCCCACTATAGGAAAAAATTCCAGAAAGGTAAGATCCCTGAACACATCCCTGCCCTGCCAAGACTCAGGCCACTTGCCGTATGACCAGTGACCGTCAAAGTACAGACCGTAGCCAAACGCTCCGGACGCATCTGACTGAACCTGGAAAACGGGTGCCGCTATGCGCTCAGCATGCCACATTGAAACCCCATTGAATTCTAATAGGAACACCAACCACATCTTAAGGTCCTCCCTGTTGCCCTTAGTCAACCGAACCCTGTGGTGCTTCCTGGATAAACCAACCATGGCATCGCATAAATGCCTGGCAAAAGCCCAGCCGGGCGCGATGACCCTGCACGCGAAGTTGAGGTACCCGTGAAGCACCTGAAGGTCGTGAAGTGATGCCTTACGCTTGGCCAATAGGGACCAAATAGCCTCTGAAATGCGGGCTATCTTGTCCATGCGCAACCTGGAGGTTTGGGCCACAGTGTCAATCTCGATCCCTAGAAAAACTAAAGTGGTGGCAGGACCTTCAATCTTTTCAGGAGCCAAGGGCACCCCCAATTCTGCCATAAGCTCCTGAAAAATGGCCAACAGGTGCGCACACTCATCTGAGTCGGCAGCAGCCCCAAACAAAAAATCGTCCAGGTAGTGCGTGACTGATTGGGACCCTGAGCGGCAGACGAAGGCCCAATGCAAGAATGAACTGAAACGCTCGAATGCCGAGCAAGAAACAGAGCACCCAAAGGGCATGGCCTTGTCTACAAAATATTGCCCCTGAAATTGAAAACCAAACAACTCAAAATCATCCGGGTGGACAGGTAGGAGGCGGAAAGCCAACTTGATGTCACACTTGGCTAAAAGTGCCCCCGGGCCACAGGCCCGGACCATGCCGAGCGCCTGGTCAAACGAAGTGTACCGGATGGAACAAAGCTCATCCAGCATGGCATCATTCACAGATTTGCCAGCCGGGTATGATAAATGGTAAATCAAACGGAATTCACCTGGAACCTTTTTAGGAACCAAACCAAGGGGGGAAACTTTCAAATTGGGAAAAGGAGGCGTATCAAAAGGGCCAGCTACCCGGCCTTCGTGCACCTCCTTAAAAATCTTACTCCTTGCCATGTGTTTCATGCCCCGTAACGAGACCAAATTTGGAGCATCCTGTGGCAAGCGCGTCCCCACAAAAGGAATGTGAAACCCCTCAGAAAAACAGACCAGATGTACTGAGCATCAGCCTGGTTAGGGTAGACATGCAGCCATCGCTCCAAAACCTCAAGCTTAATTCAGGGGGGGGGGCTTTTTGAACCGACCCTGAGTCGGCGTAGCTCCAGCCGGCCCCCTGCTGGCTTCTACCCCTCCCCCATGATCCCGTGGGCCTGGTGCACACCGTGGCCGGGTGTGGGCCGGAACAGATCATGCACCCCCTGCCCCGCCATCTAGTGGGGAGATTGTGCAGGGCCGGGCCGCTGAACGGCGTGGCTGGAATGGTACCGGTCACCCATGGCCGGGCGGGACGGGGTCATATAATACAACCACAGAAGCTGGTTGGGCTCATCCCAATGCGTTTCCGGGTGCAGGGTGGCATGCATACGAAACTCCTTGTCGTATGCCAACCACGCGTGGCCCGGAAAGTCCACGTATGCTCGATAAATAATATTGAGATATTAGAACAGTGGGATGACCAAATCTGAATGAGCCCTCAAAGACACCACCACGTATATAAGGTAGGCGGGCAACCAGTTGGCCCAAGTTCGCGGCGGTTTGCGGCAATGGGACAACTCCTTGTCCTTGTCGTCCTCCTTGTCTTTTTCTTCTTTGGTGGGCTCCCTGTTCAATAAACTGAACAGGTCCACATACTCCCTGCACCAGATCTTATCCCTGGTGGCGGGGAGCAGATGGTCACCCAATGGCAGGACCACCCCGGCAGTAGGCAAGGCAGCGGTAGGGACTGTGTGGCAGTCGGTATTGACCAGCAGGGGAAAAGGCCAGGCAGAATAAGGCAGTGAAGGGCCGGCCGGTGAAATGCCAGGCGGCAACTGTGGGTACGACGCCCCCCAACCCACGACATTGGAAGACACAGCAAACGCCGGCTGCACAACGGGCACAGGGGCATGCTGGGCAGGCCACAGCCATTGAAAGTGAGCCATAGTAGGACCACCAGGTGCATGTGTGGAGTTAACTTGACCATTATACTCACCAGATGCTACCCCCCAGCCTCCCCCACCGGGGGTTCCGACCGGACCAGGGCGCCGGAGCTCAGGATCAAACTTGAGCTCACTCCTCCCACCCCAGCAGAAGTGGTGGAAGCAGATGCAGGCATGGCCCCAGGCACCCGTAAGGATGCCCCGGGGCCAGCGGGTGGCGGGCCGCTTGTGGGCATGGCCAGCAGAGCTGCCTCAAGCCTGGCCAGCTGCCAGTCCACAGATGCAGGGGGAAGAGGCCCAGGCACAGCCCCCGGAGCAGTTGATGGCCCATAGGCCCTGGCCCCCAGCTGTAGGCCGACGGCCTGTTCCAGGGCCGCAAAGCAGTCCTCAAGGGACCTCGGCCCCACCGGCCCCAGCATAGCCACAGGTGGCAGGCCCTGCAGCCACCAGGGCTCAGATTGAGGGGGCACAGGCCCCTGCCCAGAAGGGGCAATCACCAAGGACACCCCTTGAGAGGGCACAAGCCCCTGCCCCGAAGGAGCAACCCATAGTGGCACAGATAGAGGGGGCACAGGCCCCTGCCCAGAAGGGGCAACCCCTAATGATGCTCCTTGAGGGGGCACAGGCCCCTGCCCCAAAAGGACAACCCCTTGTGGGGTAGAAGGCTCGGGGGACCAGCAGGTGGGAGCTGGTTTGCCCCTGACGGGCCCTGCGGCTCGGCGGGGAGCGAGCTCCCGAGTAGGAGGAGGCGCAGCGCCCTGCGAAGGCATGCACCATTGCTGGGTTGCAGGAGGCCTAGCCGGCGGAGCCTTCTTCCGAGGCGCCATAGCGCCTAGCAATGCCTCCGGCCCCTGCTCGTGCACGAGCGGGGAGAGGAGGCAAGGGAGAGGCGCCCGGCCTGAGTACAGGCTGGTGCAAGCAGGCGAAATGGCCTGAGCCCATTCCTGGGCAAAGGGCCGAGATAAGTCAAGAAATGAGCCAAGGGGCGCAAAAATCGAGGGCACAGCGCCGAACGACCGCTCCCGAGCACGCAGCGCTGCAGGGACAATCAGCTGGGCACAGCCAAACGTGCCCGGGGCCCAGCCGAATTTGAAGAGCGGGGGCCATTGCTCGAGCCACCCCTTATAAAGGGGTGGTCGGCCATGCCCCCAGCTCCCGTGCTGTGCCCGTGCCTCAGGGGCGGGGCCAGCAAAGCCATACCTGTCAACCCGCGGCTCCGGAAAAACGGGACCTGCACACATCGCTTGTGCGCAGATCGCTTTCCACACATGCGTAGGGGCTGTGCAAGTGGCATAGCGCTTCCGCGCATGCGCGGAAAGCATTTTCCCCCGCTGCCAAATTACGGGGTTTTGGCAGTGCGGGGCGGGTTATGATGTCAGTGGACGTCAAATTACGGGGTTTTCCCAGCCAAATCAGGATGGTTGGCAGGTATGAGCAAAGCACACAGTGGCCATTTTGCTGCCGCGCGTTCCTTCTCCAGTGAAGTTATAATCTTAACCTATAAAACCAAGGGGTAACCGTTGGAACTGGCTATAGGTTGCTATGCCTCGCCCTACTTGCCTGCACTCACCCTTCATGCAAACGGCCGATCTGTGTCCGCAGGTCAACAAAGGATTGAGAAAACAGGCAGTGGGGCAACAGCCCCACAAACGCGAAAAAAGGGAAACAACTTCCTTTCCCAAAATTCCTTGCGCCGCGCCGCGCCAGAGCCAATCAGGCTGAGAGGCTCTCGCACAGCACGGCGCAAGGAACGTTCGGAAACGCACCGCAGCCAATCAAAAGAAAACCATTTTTAAAAAACGCAGCACAAACACAAAGCACAAACCCATAACTACAAGCCCCACGTCCTGCGCGCCATGAGCGCGCAGAACGCTGAGGAAGCCGGCGCCCAAAAAATAAAACAAAAACACTGGGAGAGCAAGTCCGACAAGCCGCGGGAACCAAAGCCCCCCTCCCCATCGGCGCCTGAAGCTCCTAATCGGAGTTTCCCCTTTAATATCACTTGGAGGGGGTGTTGTGCTCCCCCTCTCTACTGGCTCCCCTGGGGTTGGGAGAGTTGGGGGGACCAAAGGAGCCTGTCTCCCCAACCCTCCTGACCCCAGGGGACCCGGCAGAGAGGGGATTCCCCTTCCCTACACACACACATGCCCCATATTAAAGAGAAGAAACCAAGTGGTTACTTCTCTTTAAAAACGGAGTTGGGGGGGAATCCCCCTCTCCGATGGCTCTCCTGGGTCTGGAAGGGTGGGGGAGACAGACACCTTTTGACCACCCAACCCTCCCAAACCCAAGGAAGCCAGCGGAGAGGGGGATCACAACCCCCCCCCCACTGATATTAAAGGGGAAACCCCAATTGAGATTTTCCTTTTAATATCAGAGGGTGGCCTGGATTCGATCCCCTCTCCTGGGTCCCATGAGTCTGGAAGGTTTGGGGGGACCAAAGGAGCCTGTCTCCCCAACCCTCCTGACCCCAGGGGACCTGGCAGAGAGGGGATTCCCTTCCCCACACACACACACACGCCCCATATTAAAGAGAAGAAACCAAGCGGTTACTTCTCTTTAAAAACGGAGTTGGGGGGGAATCCCCCTCTCGATGGCTCTCCTGGGTCCGGAAGGGTGGGGAAGACAGACCCATTTTCTCAACCCAACCCTCCCAAACCCAAGGAAGTCAGCGGAGAAGGGGGTCACAAACCCCCCCTGATATTAAAGGGGAATCCCGAATTGATATTTCCCTTTTAATATCAGAGGGTAGCCTGGATTCGATCCCCTCTCCTGGGTCCCATGAGTCTGGAAGGTTTGGGGAGACAAAAGGCGTCTGTCCCCCAAAGCCTTCCAGAGCCAGGGAAGACAGCAGAGAGGGGATCCCCCCCCCCCGTAGGACACCAAAAAACACAAAAACAAACAATCAAAAACATTCAAAAATACACAAAAACAAACAAAAATAACACCAAAAAAGATAACAACAACAAACATTTCCCATCACACCCAGCACCCAGCCAAACACCACAAAATCCAAACACCACCACCACCCCAAATAAAGAAAAACAGCCAACTCACCACCAGACGACCTCATACCACAACGACTGGAAAAGAAATGAATAAAGAAAGAGACTACTTACTGGAAGAAGCTCCACCCAGAGGCCACGAGAGAAAAAACAGTCAAAATACAAGATAACCCCTACCAGCAGCACTTGCTGCCCACAATAATAAAAAAATTCAAAAAGACACAATAGCCCCACACAAAAGGCCCCAAGAGTTTTTCGGAAAAAGTATATCATCCTTTATTCTTTTTTTCATCCACAAAACCAAAACACCAAACAAAACTCATCACAGTTTATAACAGGCCATCAAAAAAATTTGTATAAATAAAAATTTTAAAAATTTCAATTATAGACTAACCTTTTCTTTACAAACATTAACAACAACAACAACAAAAACTTTCAAACACCATTTAAAACAGCCCGGCAACGCCGGGCAGCCTTTGCTAGTTGATATATACTTTATTTTCTTTCATGCAATTCTATTCCGGAATGCACAGTTTGGACAGTTATTAAGAAATATATGTTTTAGTTCAGGAGGATCCACCAGGGCTTTCGGGCAGAATTGCCTACAATTAAGTATTTCAGGAAGCTGCAAATCCCAGAATTCACTAAAATGAGTCATTATAAGTGTTATTAATTTTGTATAGCTGGGTAATACAGATGCACTTTATAATGAGTATTTCCATGGACAAACAAATCAGCCATGTGATCCATATACAAAACAAATGTAGAAGAAGAAGGTGATACCCTTTTTGGATCACTAAATAAAAAAATCATTGCGAGCTTTCATTTAACTGACACAAGAAACCAGGCTTCTCCTTATTTCTCTTTCCAAATGGCCCCATTGAGGCCACAGGCCCCCTCTCTGGCCAGGTCAAAGCAATGCAAATTTCTATAACCTCCATCAGGGAAGAGAAAGAGAGAGATTGTGTGTGTGTGTGTGTGTGTGTGTGTGTGTGTGTGTGTGTGTGTGTGTGTGTGTGTGTGTGTGTGTGTGTGTGTGTGTGTGTGTGTGTGTGTGTGTGTGGTTTACACACCAAGTTTGACCTGGCCAACAGACCTTGTGTCTGTTAAATGGAGGAGGGATATAAAATGGACTGCTACTTTACATTTATTTTTTAAGAACAGAGCCTGGCAAACACCATCATACCACAAACATTTGGTCTTTCATTGATGATTTCCCTACATTTGCATGCCTGAAGAAGTGATCTTGAATCATGAAAGCTCACAATGATTGTTTTTATTTAGTGATCCAAAAAAGGGCATCACCTTCTTCTACATTTGTTTTATGCATGAGAAACCATTGCAAACCAATGTTGCAGAGCTTTGTTGTACATGCTTTTCTGGTGATCACTAAATAGTTGTCTTCCTTCTTTCCTCTGAAATGTTTGACACTGATCAAAAATAATATAGGATGAGAAGAGGAGATTCACTGGAAAATATTATAATGGTAGGAAAAGTGGAGGGCTGGAGGGCACCTAACAAGGGGAATTGTTTTAACCTTCTAATTCACAATCTTCTAATCCACACTTTCTAATTCACAAGACCTGTGCAAGGCTATTAGTGACAGGCCCTTTTGGAGGTCACTGATTCATATTATGGAAGTAACTTAATGCACATTACTACAGACACCACCACCAGCATGATGCTGCTTAAAGAAACCACTGTCTCAATTCATATGGATATACAGTACTGTATTTTATATTCTCACTAGCATATTTTGCCCAGCCCTGCCGGGTATTTTTAATGTGTGTGTTGGTGGTTTGGGGTGGTTTTGGTTTTGCACAACCACCACTCCTACGTAAAAAAACCACTTCAACCACCAACTCACACATTGATTTTTTTTATTATGGCAGGAGTGTTGTGTGTATGTCTGTATGTGAATGTAGTCCACCAGAGGGTGCTATTTTTAGTTATTGTTTTAGTTAACTAAAAATAGCACCTTCTGGTAGACTACATTCACTAACGTTCAGTGTGAGGAGGCGTTTGAGGAGGTAGGACGTCTGTGTCGGTTGTTCCCTGTAGGTTAGTTCTAGGGGTTTTTGTTGTTGTGGGTGGGAGGGTTTTATGTTTGTGTGTGTGTATGAGAGTGTGTGTGTGTGTGGGGGGGAGTTAGGAGGGCTTAATGTGGCCTTGCCTTGCTGGACAGGCTGCATTAAATCCTGGCATTGGAGGGGGATTTTTCTATTTATTTTTATGTTTTTTTACAGGGGGCCGGCTGGTGCCTTGCCGTAGCCTGGGTTGGGGGGGAAGAGGGGGGTATCCCTTCCCCCCAAGCTACGGGCCAGCTTGTGCTGGCCTCCGAAGCTGGGGGGGAACACATAGTTTTTTCCCACTGCCTCGTTGAAGCATGGGTCGGGGGGGAGAGAGGGGTATCCTCTTTCCCCACCCCCCATGCTACGGTGGTAACTTGTGCCAGCCTCTGAGGCTATGGGGGGAAAACTTTTCCCCTGCTGTCTTTGAGAAGCCTGGGGGAGAAGAGGGGGCGGTTGTGGTAGACGGAGGCCGAGCACGGTGCTCCATGCTTGGCCTTCGTCTCCCGTTTGTAAGGTGTTCATCTTCCTTGGAAGACAGGGGCCGAATCTTTTGGCCTCCATCGTCCTAGGAAGACAAACCGCTTCCCTCAGGGAGAAGCACTGGCCTGTCCTTCATCCGTGCAGGCATCAAGGCTATGTCACCTGCAGAGTTGGAGGAGAAGCCGGTGCTTTTCCCTACGTAGAAGACTGCGCCATGAGGGAGACTTTGAAAGACCCAGCTGGAGCCGGCAAAAGGTAAGTGCGGTCAGTGGGGGTTAGAGAGTGGGGGCTAGGTGGAGGGCAGGGGGGCAGCATGGTTACTGTGGCCGTGTCTCCCCTCCCCACAATCCCTAACCCCCACCGACCACACTTACCTTTTCCTGGCTCCGCCTGGGTCTTTCAAGTCTCCCTCCCAGCATGGTTTGTCTTTTAAAACCACCACACCATGCTTTCCCAGCCTCCTCTGCGCTCACGTACCTCAGCCTGATTGGCTGAGGGATTGTGCAGCACAGGGGACTCTGGGACTCATAGTTTTATTTTTTTGGTTGTGGTCGTGGGGCGGCTGCCCCACTGGCGACCTCCGGACCCCCACGGCAATGGTGAGGTGGGGGTTAAAGTAAGTGCAGAGGGCTCGATCAGGAATGGTTAGGCCGGGTGCTGGAGCCTTTGAATGAACCCAACGGTTAAGGGGCCTTTTTATATAGATTCTTCACTGGCTGCACTATGAAGAGGCTGCTGAATCTTATTTGTCCATGTTTGTATCCATTGCTTCAGTCAAATGGCAGCAGGCTCGGTCGGGGATAGTTGGGCCGGGTGCAGGAGCCTTTGAACGAACCCAACAGTTAAGGGGCCTTTTTATAGGTATAGATTCTTCACTGGCTGCACTGTGAACAGACTGCTGAATCTTATTTTTCCATGTTTGTATCCATTGCTTCAGTCAAATGGCTTTTAGTGGAAGTATCTAAACCAGGGATTTTCAACCTGCGGCCTGCAGCCTGATTGTGGCCCACAGCACCATTTCTTATGCCCCCACCACCACCTCCAACACACCAGAAAGTGCCATGTGGTGGAGTAAGTGCACAATGGGTGTCCAGCCCCTGAAGCTTTCTGAGGGGACGTGACCTGGGCCCCGGTTTTAAAAGGTTGAGAACTCCTGATCTAAGCAGATAGTTCACTGGATTCCTCAGTGGTTTAGATATTTGACAGCTAAGCCAGAGATTGGAAGTTCAATTCCTCACTGTGCCTCCTCAGAAAAGAGAATGCTTGTGTTGTCATGGGCAAGCTGCACAGTCCTAGGATGCTGCCGGAAGAAAGGAAGGGAATAATAAATCACTTCTGTGTATTCTCGATCTAGAAAACTCTAGAAAGGATCACCATAAATCAGAATGGACTTGAAAACACAGAAATGTTTATTTATCATTTTCTAAAGAGATAATATTAATGAAAAATCTGGTCTACTTAAGTCAATGAGAGTCAATTTAAATCAATATGAAATGTGCATTAATTCAGCATAGATGACACATTAATACATTTCAAAGATCTAATGACAAATGAAAGAAATGCAAGATGTGAAAGAAGGTCACGCTGTCTGGTAGTTTTCTGATAATTGATCTTGTGGATTACAACTCTTCTTTAAATACTATTTTATACTGCAGCACTCCTCATGACAGGACAAATATGATACTTCAGTTTTCTTTCTGAGGATCTTGCCCTGAGCAAATCATCTATACTTTTTTAAAAAAACCAATCATGGGAAGAAGCAGATGCCAATGCCATCTGGATGATCATCTGAAGACCATGTAGGGGAACTAAAGTCCATAAGATTTTCATAAGTGATACTTGACAGTAACCAACTGGTATTTGCTGTTGTGTTCTGAATGCTTTGAATGTTGGTCAGTCCAATGCTTGAAATCATTTAAGGACACTTCAAGATAAATTAGTCTGAAATAGCTTTTTTCCTAAACAGCTGTTAATAGCTACATTGTTGTTCAGTCGCCCAGTCGACTCCGACCCTTTGCGACCCCATGGACCATTTTCCTCCAGGCGCCTCTGTCCTCCACCATCCCCCTCAGCCCTTCCAGCTCTGTGCCCATTGTGTCTACAATACCATCTAGTCATCTCATCCTTGGCCTCCCCCTTCTTCTTTTTCCCTCCACCTTTCCCAACATCAATGCCTTCTCAAGTGAATCCTCCCTTCTCATTTGATGTCCAAAGTATTTTAGCTTCATCTTTACTATTGGACCTTCCAATGAGCAGTCAGGGTTAATTTCTTCTAAGATTGACCTATTTGTTCTCCTCGCTGTCCAGGGGACTCTCAAAACCCTCCTCCAACACCACATTTCAAAGGCATCTATTCTTCTGCGTTCAGCCTTCCTAATTGTCCAGCTCTCACATCCATACATTACTACTGGGAAAACCATTGCTTTGACTATTCTAATTTTTGTTTGCAATGTGATGTCTCTGCTTTTCACTATGTTCCCCAGGTTTCTCATCGCTTGTCTCCCAAGAATCAGTCGCCTTTTTATTTCATGGCTACAATCCCCATCTGCAGTGATCTTTGATCCTAAGAAAGTAAAATCTGTCACTGCTTCTACTTCTTCCCCGTCTATTTTCCAGGAACTGATTGGGCCTGTTGCCATTATCTTGGTTTTCTTGATATTGAGTCTCAAGCCAGCTTTTGCACTCTCCTCCTTCAGCCTAATCAAGAGATTCTTTAGGTCTTCCTCACTTTCTTCCATTAGGGTGGTATCGTCTGCATATCTCAGATTATTGATGTTTCTCCCAGCAATTTAATCCCATATTGTGATTCCTCCATCCCTGCACTGCGCATTATGTGCTCTGTGTATAGGTTGAATAAGTATGGTGACAAAATGCAGCCTTGTCTTACTCCTTTTCCTATTCCAAACCACTCTGTTATTCCATGTTCTGTCCTAACTGTTGCTTCTTGGTTCATGTACAGATTTCTCAGGAGGCATATGAGGTGCTCTGGTATTCCCATCTCTTTAATTACTTGCCACATCTTGTTGTGGTCCACACAGTCAAATGCCTTAGTGTAGTCAATAAAACAAAAGTAAACTTGTTTCTGGTATTCCTTTGTTTTCTCCATGATCCAGCGTATGTTGGCGATGTGGTCTCTAGTCCCCCTGCCTCTTCTGAAACCAGCCTGCACCTCTGGTAATTCTCTCTCCACATGCTGCTGAAGTCTATCCTGTATTATCTTGAGCATCACCTTGCTGGCATGTGGGATGAGCGCGATTGTTCGATAATTTGAACATTCTTTGGCATTGCCCTTTTTTGGGATTGGGACGTATACTGATCTTTTCCAATCCTGTGGCCACTGTTTTGTTTTCCAAATCTGCTGGCATATTGAATGCAGTAATTTGACGCCATCATCTTTTAGCGCTTTGAAAAATTCAACTGGGATACCATCATCTCCACTAGCTTTGTTGTTTGCAGTGCTCTTTAGGGCCTTTATGACTTTGCTCTCCAGGATGTCTGGCTCAAGTTCAATTTCTTCATCATTGTGATTATCAGGAGTGTTGAGGTCCTTTTTGTAAAGTTCCTCTGTGTACTCTTTCCATCTTTTCTTAATTTCTTCTGCATCAGCTAGCTCCTTTCCGTCTTTGTCCCTTATCATGGTCTTTTTTGCTTTAAATGTTCCCTTGATTTCCCCGATTTTTTTTGAAAAGATCTCTGGCTCTGCCTCTTTTGTTGTTTCCCTCCATTTCTCTGCACTGTTCTTTTAGGTAGTTTTCCTTATCTCTCCTTGCTTTTCTTTGAAATTCTGTGTTCAAATGATTGTAGTTTTTCCTTTCTCCTTTGACTTTTGTGTTCCTTCTTTCCTCTGCTATTTTAAGAGCCTCATCAGACAACCACTTTGCTTTCTTACTCTTCTTTTCTTTTGGTATGGTTTTCTTTGCTGCTTCCTGCATGATGTCCCTCATCTCCGTCCATAATTCTTCTGGTACTCTGTCTACCGAGTCTAAGGCATTAAATCTGTTCATCACCTCCACCATGTATTCTTTAGGGATGCTGTCTAGGTGATATCTTTCTGGTCTCCGTGTTTTCCCTATTTTCTTTAGTCTAAGCCTGAATTTTGCGATCAGTAGGTTGTGATCTGAGCCACAGTCTGCTCCAGGTCTTGTTTTTGCTGACTGTATGGAGGTTCTCCATCTTTGGCTGCAGAGTATGTAGTCAATCTGGTTTCGGTGTTGGCCATCTGGTGATGTCCATGTGTAAAGTCGCCTCTTGTGTTGCTGGAAGAGAGTGTTTGCTATGACCAGGGCGTTCTCTTGGCAGAACTCTATCAATCTTTGCCCTGCTTCATTCTGTGTTCCAATACCAAATTTGCCTGTTGTTCCCTCCACTTTTTGATTTCCTACTTTGGCATTCCAGTCTCCTAATATAATTTGGACATCATTTCTTGGTGTCTGTTCTATGAGGTGTTGTAAGTCCTCATAGAACTGGTCCATTGTGGCTTCATCTGCACCAGTGGTTGGTGCGTATATTTGGATCACAGTGACATTGAAAGGTTTGCCTTGAAGTCTGACTGACATCATTCTGTCATTTTTGAGATTGTATCCCATTACTGCTTTTCTCACTCTTTTATTGACAATTATGGCTACTCCATTTCTTCTAAGGTTTTCTTGCCCACAGTAGTAGATATGATGGTTTCCAGAGCTGAATTCACCCATCCCTGTCCATTTTACCTCACTGATGTCCAAGATGTCAATGCTTATTCTTTCCATCTCATTTTTTAACACTTCCAGTTTTCCTTGATTCATAGACCTCACATTCCATGTCCCTATGCAGTATTGTTCCCTGCAACACTATATTTCTCCTCCCCCTTTCGTGTCCCTCCCCCTTTTCAGATCTGCTGTGCTGAGCATCCCCTTGTTTTGCCTTTTGTTTTGGTCCATAGGGTTCTCTTGGCAAACTGGCGTGCCTTGCCGGTCTCTACGCCAGTCTTTACCCATCACACATGTTATCACAGTTTAAACAGTTTTAAAACAAAGTATTATCATGCACAATATCACAGTTTATTGCATAGTATCAAAGTAAAAGTTGAACTAATTAATGAAAGGGAAAGAAAGAAAGAAAGAAAATGTCCACTATATCAGGTCTCTATGTAAGTCAGTTTCTTGTACAGTCACTATGTCAGTTGCCATAAGCCATCTATGTTTAGTCAACTATATTATTTCAGTTCGATTACTTATCCTTTGCATGCACGCAGCAGCTCTTGCCTCCCTTCGGCCGCATGGAGTCGGTCAAAGGCGCCGGCTCGGGCCTCGCTGTGATGGTGGTTGTGGATGGTATCTCCTGGGGGTGGTTGGGGGTCTCCGGAGGTGTCCTTCTCTCTGGCCCCAGGTCTTTGGATGGGGAGGGAGGGGCAGGATCCTTTACTCACCTCCCCTGTGGGCCTCTCTGGATGGAATGAGCAGTAGAGCTGGGCCTTCCTGATTCCTTTTCTTCCTCTCCAGGCCCAGGTCTTTGAATGGGGAGGGAGGGGCAGGATC